>CABHPP010087812.1:0-15292 GCA_902168425.1 Peromyscus attwateri | reverse complement strand
AGAGATCCTTGAATCTAATCTCCTTTGTTTAGCTTTCTCCTTGACCATGACCAGCAACAACTTGTAACCGACCCCCCAAATGATGACAAACATCCATAACCCACTGAATGACCAAAAACCACCCACCCCACCTCTTGGGAATGTGGACGTCATGTTTTCTAGACTGCTTCCTGTTGTTTGGGGGTGATGACATGTTTAGGGAACCTGAGAAAATTGAGATAATGGTTAAGTCCTGGGAGAGCTAGCTGTTGTCTAGTCTTGGTGTGATGGGAAAATTAAGAGCCTATCTGATGTCTGGCTGGAGTAGTCTGTGAGGCTGGAACATCTCAGCCAGCAGCCTTGAAGCTGTTCTGGATGCAGAACTCTGAGGAAACTGCAACAGAGGTACTCTGAGAGGCTGGATCACCTGGGCCACCTGTTTTCATACCTCTATTAATACAAGTATGGACTGTGTGTTATACACAAGCCAGCTAAAGATGATTTTTTTTTTTGTTTTATGTTTGAGCAGGTAAAATATACGTCACCTATAATTTTTCTAGGTTTATTTCTTTATGTCTGTAGCCGGGGGTGGGGGTGGGGTGTTCTCCCCTGATCAAACCTGATCCTCTTTAACCTTGAATGAATCCATACCCTTTCATTTTCTGTGGAAACAAAAGCACAACCTCGTCCTCAACCAAACATATTTTTTGACTTCCATTTTGAAGTTAAAACTTTTTTGTTTGTTTTGGTTTTTTGAGACAGGGTTTCTCTGTGTAGTTTTGGTGCCTGTCCTGGAACTCACTCTGTGGCCCAGGCTGGCTTTGAACTTACAGAGATCTGCCTGCCTCTGCCTCCCGAGAACTGGGGTTAAAGGCGTGTGCCACCACTGCCTGGCCAGTTAGATCATTTTTAAAATATATAGGTTGGTTTAATTTAGCAGTTTCCATAATCTAGTGTCTCTCAGCAGCTGTTGTTCACTCATCAGCAATCAAAAAATTTAAAGTCAACCAGACATCTTATAGGATCCAGACTGTGTATTTTCTATCTTTACATGGCTTATCTTTTTTATATTATTTTATTCTCTCTTTAAAGACTTTATTTTATTTATAGCTATTTTTTTCTGTGTCTGTCTACACCCATTTTCTTTTTTAAGCCTGTGCACATTTTTTTTTTTTCTTTTTTTTCTGGAGCTGAGGACGGAACCCAGGGCCTTGCGCTTGCTAAGCATGCGCTCTACCACTGAGCTAAATCCCCAACCCCCTGTGCACACTTTTTAAACACAAGCATCTGCAGCATTCTCTGGTTGCCTGAGACAAATCTTAAACTGCTGTGTCAGCCATTGGCATGGCTCAGCTTAGTGCATGGAGCTGGCTCATGGCACTGGCTGCTCAGGCAGTCTGTGTACACCAAGCCTACCCAAGAGACCTTGGTCACCACGAAGCCTTGCCAGGAAGCTGCATTTGATTCTGTGTTTTAAGCTTCTTTTTTTTTTTTTTCATTTAAGTTTTTTCAGGCCTTGAGTGGATATACGTGGCCAGACGTTAGGTGCCATATGTAGGTGGATTTTTCAAAAACAACACAGACAAATATGAAAGCTTGACCTTAGCTCAGGCTTGTTCCTAACTAGTTCTTATAACTTAAATTAACACCATCTTTTTTTTTTTTCTTTTTGGTTTTTCGAGACAGGGTTTCTCTGTGTAGCTTTGGAGCCTGCCCTGGAACTCACTCTGTAGATCAGGCTAGCCTTGAACTCACAGAGATCCGCCTGACTCTGCCTCCTGAGTGCTGGGATTAAAGGCATTCGCCACCACCACCTGGCTTAACCCTATCTTTTAATCTATGTTCTTTTATATGGCTTGGTTACCTTTACTCTGTACTGCTTATCCTGCTTCCTGTCCATCTGTCTAGTGACTGCTTTCTTCTTCTCCGAATCCTCTCTGTCCATAAGTCCTGCCTATACCTCCTCCCTATTGGCTGTTTAGCTCTTTATTAAACCAGTCACAATGACACATCTTCACACAGTGTAAAGGAATATTCCACAGCACTGAAGCAGGTGTGTCTTCCAGAAAACTAAATATTAGCTATACACTGAAGTTCACATCTGTCTTTCTTTTCCATGGAGTATCGCCCCCAACCCAGGCTCTGCACTGTATCATTCCCTTGCTCTAGAGCTCAACAGAGTTCTCATCTACAAAATATTAGCTGTCATTTTCTAGGGCTGGATTAGGGTTTGATTGCTTTTTTTTTTCCCTTCCACAGGATTGGCCTCTGGACAGTTGTACTCCTACCCTGCCCGGCGCTGGCGGAAAAAGCGTCGAGCCCACCCACCTGAGGATCCTAGGCTTTCCTTTCCATCTATTAAACCAGGTAGGGGCTGAAGATGTTGTAGCTCAGTTGCTAGAGTGCTCACCCACCATGCACAGGGCCCTGGGTTTGATCTCCAGCTTTGCATAAACTGAACATGGTTGTATGTCCCTACATAGTCACACCATTGAAGAGGTTGAGGCAGGAGGATCAGAAATTCAAGGTCATTCTCTGCCATGTAGGGAGTTTGAGGCCAGCCTGAGCTACACACAGAGAAACTCTGTCTCGAAAAAACAAAACAAAAAACAAACATGAAATTATCTCAAAATAATAGAGGCTTGAGAGATGTCCCAGTGCTTCCTGTGTGAATACAAGGCCCTAAATTCTAATCTGGCATTCATATAAAAAGCTGGTGTGGCCAACAAGTTCCTGTAATCCCAAAACTATAGAGTACAGAGCTGGGGCTTGCTAGCTGCCAGCCTAATTCAAGGTTCAGTGAGAAACTCCAAGAGAATAAGGCAGAGTGTGATAGAGCAGGACACTCAGTAACCTCAAACGTGTACCCATACGTGTTCATACACCATATAGACATATACCACACACATATGCACAAAACCAAAGAAAATAATCAAGAGTAAATAAATAAACCAAGTAAGGGGCCCACTTCCTAAGCAGGGCCATGGTCTGTTTCACAACAAGAGGCTTGCTGATCACCTGCTATTCCTAGGCTGTGTCAGCTCTTGCACATCCTAAAGTAAATGAGGTATGATTTCATCCTTCAAAGAACTCACTGTGTTAGGGAAAGAGGTACATAGCTGAACTCCAGTGCTGGCTGAACCAAGACACCTTGGTTCCTGTAGAACAGAAGTTAGTGCCTGACTTAGACTTGGCCCCACAGGGTGTAGGCTCAGCTTCAGCCCTTCTGAGTTTGCTTCATCCTGGTTTGTTGCAGACACAGACCAGACCCTGAAGAAAGAGGGGCTTATCTCTCAGGATGGTAGCAGTTTAGAGGCTCTGTTGCGTACTGACCCC
Source organism: Peromyscus attwateri (assembly GCA_902168425.1). Classification (NCBI taxonomy): domain Eukaryota; kingdom Metazoa; phylum Chordata; class Mammalia; order Rodentia; family Cricetidae; genus Peromyscus; species Peromyscus attwateri. Next base: position 11,977 of record CABHPP010087812.1, on the reverse strand, counting down.
CTGGAGAAACGAGGTGCTCCAGATCCTCGTGTTGATGATGACAGCCTGGGCGAGTTTCCTGTTACCAACAGTCGAGCACGGAAGGTATATTATCCTAATGGCCAGAGGATGTTGATAAGGACCAGCCTCTTCTTTATGGGTGAGAGGGTGCACCCAGTTAGCAGAACTGACGAAGATCCCTGGTAGAACACTTGTGGGTGTGTAAGCACTAGCACAAAAAATAAAAAGAGCTGAACCGGAAGCTGGGACTGCCCTGCAGTCCTGTGGCTCTCCCAGCCACTGGCCCTGCTGTCTGGTCTTTCACACTCCTTCCCTCTTCTCAGGACAGGCTCACTCACTCATTCTCTTTCAAACAAGGATTTTGTTAGAGAATGTAGTGCCTGGTGTTACATAGGGGAAGCACACCTGGTTCACACCTATCAACTGGAAAGTTAATGTTAAGTTTAAAGATGAGAAGAGCTACAGATAAGGCAGGTACTGTGCTAAGTTTTTCCATATGCTTACTCCTGTACAGCCTTATGAGGTAGGTCCTGTGGTTCCCATTTCACGGACAGGGAGGCAGAAGCAAAGCAGTTAAAACTTCCCTCAAGGTCACACAAGTAAGCAGCAAAACTCATTTAAACTAGGACATGAGTATTGGAAGCAGAGCAGGCAAGACAGAGCATGGCTGCCTGGGGTACTAGGGGAGCTTTATGGAGACAGATGGGGAAAGTGACTTGAAGAGGCTCAGGAAAGAAGGCACTGCAGTGTCAGGAGTGGGATTGTAGGGTGAAGAGTGATCATGGGTGGGGATGAGCCCTGGAGAAGCTTCTGGGTAATTCCAGCTGGCTAATTCTACATCATGAGGGAGCTTTTGGGTGTACTTGACTTCTGCTCATTCCTATCTTCTGGTCCACTCAGCGGATCCTTGAACCTGATGACTTCCTAGATGACCTTGATGATGAGGACTATGAAGAAGATACTCCAAAGCGTCGGGGAAAGGGGAAATCCAAGGTGAGGAGCTAGTGTGCTGCCTGAAGGATGTAGCAGACCGGTCCAGGGAGGTCAGGCTTTATTTCTTGTGGTTGCCTTTCTCTTCTGGCCTAGACACCTTAGTAATGGCATCATCTTTTTGCTGTTCTTGGCAGAGTAAGGGTGTGAGCAGTGCCCGGAAGAAACTGGATGCTTCCATCCTGGAGGACCGGGATAAGCCCTATGCCTGTGACAGTGAGTGCCTCCTGAGGGGTGGGTAGTTCTTGCCCTGGACCCAGCTACTGCTCTGGATGAGAGAGTAAGGGGGTCATGTTCTTGCACTGAATGGTAAAAATAAGCCTGGGTTCTTGTCCTGCCTGCCAACCTCTGAGAAGCCCTGGCTTTTGCTTCACAGTGGGTGGGACCTGCATGCTATGGGAGAGATTTCTGTGGCTCCTGGGGTGGGAGGATAAGGGAACTCAACAGCAGGCAGGGTTGGCCTCACAGTGGGCAGCATCCAGATCTGCTGACCCATCAAGGCAGGGCACAGGGGGCCAGCCCTGAGGGTCAGTGTCTGTCCTCTTTCCCTTTGCTTTGGCTCACCCTACTTCCGTGCCTCCAGCCTGTAGCGCCGCTGCTGGGGTTCTCTCTCACTTGCTCTGTTTTCCTGCTGCTGCCGCCCTGTCTAAATTGTACCAAGGCCTTCTTCTCACGACTTTTCTTTCTGTCTTTCAGATAGTTTCAAACAAAAGCATACCTCGAAAGCGCCCCAGAGAGGTAGCTCTCTCAACTTTTCAGACTTGTGGTTTTCCTGTCCCTTTCCCTCTCCCCTTGTTCCTCCTGCCTTTCTCACTCCTGTGATGCTAGCTTTGGAATCTCTGCAACGGTATGACGGTAGTGCTGTGGAACCCAGTTGCGCTCCACTCTCAGAGTCCTAACAGCTGGCTTTACCATTGCTTGTCTCCCATAGACTTACTCCTATAGCCACTTGGCCTAGTGTGTGGGGTAGCTCCAGAGTCTTAACAGAACCCATTATGAGTAGATTCATCTGATGCTCCCCAGAACAGACACCGGGTGGTCAGCTAATGTTGCCACCATCATACCACCACCTCCTCCATCCTCCTCATTCCTTCCTGCTGGCCCCCTTGCCCCTCTTGGTGTCATCACTCAAGATAAGATGCCATGAATCTTTCCTTGCTGCTTGGCAGGGGCTGGGCAGGACACTAGTATGGGAGTGTATTTCAGATTTTTGGGGGACAGTTAATCCTGGCTGCTCAGTTGGTAGGTGTTCCCCAAGAGACCCACCCTCAGCCCTTTGTCTGTTCATTTGGGATTGGCTACATAGTATACATGGGGTGGCATGAGCGTGCCACATTTACGTAAAAAAAGTCTAATGTCTCCTCGTTACCTTTCCCCCTTTTGCCATAAGGCAAGACCATAGAACTTTCCTGACCTGGAGCTCCCAGACAGTTGCTATTCCCAGGGCAAGTTGTTACAGCATGGGCTGAGTCCTTCCAAAAGCCAATGTAGAAAAATATTAGTAGCCGTGAGGTTGTATTTTAGGGAGGGAGGAGAATCCTAGAAACTGGAAAAGTCTAGGGCCTGATGCTCTTGGCTAAGGGAAGGGGCCATCACTAAGGCTTGTCCCAGATTAGAGATACTGGGGACAGAGGTGTTTTCCATGGGCCTTAGATCGTGCTTTGTGGCTTGTCAGAGTCGGGGAAGTAGCACCTTCATGTCCTAACATTTCTCTGCAATCTTCTTCCACCCAGTTTGTGGAAAACGCTACAAGAACCGACCTGGCCTCAGTTACCACTATGCCCATTCCCACCTGGCTGAGGAGGAAGGAGAGGACAAAGAAGACTCTCAGCCACCCACTCCTGTTTCCCAGAGGTCTGAGGAACAGAAATGTAAGCTGGGGTGTCAGGGTGGACAAACGGGAGAGGAGCCAACTTGGTTATAAAAACTGTCCTTGAAGAGAATGTGGGTAATTCCTTTCTTTTTCCCCCGTAGCCAAGAAAGGACCTGATGGATTAGCCCTGCCCAACAACTACTGTGACTTCTGCCTGGGGGACTCAAAAATCAACAAGAAGACAGGGCATCCTGAGGAGCTGGTGTCCTGTTCTGACTGTGGCCGCTCAGGTACCTCCAGTCTCAAAGAGCAGGCTGCATTCAGTGCCCAGGAAACGCTTGGCCTGCTTACTTCAGTGCTGTCAGTCAGGCAGCCTCCCTTACCCATTCCCCGCCCCGGTGTCCAGCCACCTGTGTGACTCCCTCCTCCACAGGGCATCCGTCCTGCCTGCAGTTCACCCCTGTGATGATGGCGGCTGTGAAGACCTACCGCTGGCAGTGCATCGAGTGCAAGTGCTGTAACCTCTGCGGCACCTCGGAGAACGACGTGCGTGCCACGCCCTCAGCTCCCTCCACAGCAAGCTTTCTTTCAGAGCAAGCAAGGGCCTCCCACATATGCCTCCCTAACTTCTCCCTGGGAACTTTACACTTGTTTAAAAAAATCTCTTTCTTGAGCACCAACCGTCAGTGTCTTTGGCTCTAAATAAGACAGAGAGGACCATGCTGTCATAGACTTGTGTACTGGGGTAACAGAGTTCTGTATGATATGTCTTGAAGAAAATGAGACTAGTGGTGAGCCAAAAGTTAACTGGAGACTGAGAGAGGCTTCTAGTTAGATTTGCTTTTGGAGAAAATGAGTTGGTGTTGGAGTTTTGATAATACAAAGAGCCAGTCCAAGAAGGTATAGCCAGTGCAGAGACCTTAAGGTAGGCAAGTTGGCTGTAACGAGGCCATTGCTACCCAACTAGATCCTTCCTGTGTGGGGGAGGTGGATCAGAGAGGTAGGCATCGTTTGATCTGTGGGGTCTTGGGTCCTTTTGTGGGCAGTGAGGAATCCTGGAGATTGACCCCAGGACCTGGTGCACAATAAGCATGAGCTTGCTGCTGAGCTCCACCCCTGTGCTTAGACCTTGGGGATGTTGTCACGCCTGTATTTGGGGGTTGATATGTTCTGTCTTATATTTTCAAGCAGCTTTGTAGAGAAGAGATTGTAGGGAAATAGTAGGCTTTGTGATCAGTTAGAATCCGGATAGGTTGAGATGGACAGATCCTGCATCTGTTCTTAGTAACTACCAGTCCCTCTTGGAAGTAGCAGCAGTATCATAACTTAGGTACATACGCTGTTGGACCCCTGTTCTTTCTCCTTGCCTTCTGCAGGACCAGCTGCTTTTCTGTGATGATTGTGACCGTGGCTACCACATGTACTGTCTCACCCCATCCATGTCTGAGCCTCCTGAAGGTAAGTGGCCCAGATCTACTTAAAAATATTTTATCTCAGAAGGATCCATAACACCCACATAAAATGTTGACAATGAAATTTGTGACTTGTTATAGATCTGTAATTGTGTGGGGTTTCAGCATTCTTATACCCAACAGCATAGATTTCATAATAAAGTGATGGGTTGTGAACTTAAAAAAAAATTAATAACTCAGACAATCTCCTGAACTGTAAATACTGAGGGTCTCTGACAACACTGAAAAGCAAGGTCTTTGACTTGGCTCAGTTCAGTACACTTCCCTAGTGTTTTATTTGTTTGTTGTTGTTTTTGTTTATTTTGTGTTTGTTTTTTGTTTTTTGAGACAGGGTTTCTCTGTGTAGCCCTGGCTGTTCTGGAACTTGTTCTGTAGTTCAGGCTGGCCTTGAACTCACAGAGATATGTGTGCTTCCACCTCCCAAGCGCTGGGATTAAAGGTGTGCATCACCACTGCCCGGCCTAGCATTTTAGTTTAAAGAACTTAATGTTTGCACTTTGTCATTAGTGATACCTAAAGATACAGAAAATTACCAACATGAACATGAACTATGCTGACAGAGAACAGTCACCAGGAGAAGCTGTCTTCCTTCAGATGGTCCAGAATGCAGTTGACAGCTCGTCTGACATGACACTTCTATTGTTGCTCTCCCACTCTGATGGGGTGTTTCTTTCCTCTCTTCCTCATTTGGAAGGGAGTTGACCCTGGAGCCTGGGTTATCTTTCTCATCATTAGTGATTTACTTTAGTAATGCTCCAAGTTCATGGAAGTGTAGGTGGAGTTTCCCTGTCCCAACCACCTGCTCCCAAATACCAACACAAAGACTTAAGATTACTTATAAATGTTCGGCCGATAGTTCAGGCTTATTACTAGGTAATTTCTACATTTTAAATTAACCCATATTCCTTGTTTTCACTCTGCCACATGGCAGTACCTTTATTAGCATGACATGTTTATCTCCTGCTTCCTCTGAGTCTGTTGAGACTCCAGATTCCGCCCTTCTTCCAGCATTCTCTCTGTCTCAGCCAATCTCTTCTCCTGCCCAGCTATTGACCAATCAGCTTCTTATTAACAATGAGAGCAGTACATATTTACAGTGTACAAAGTTTGTTCCACAGCATAGAAGCGCTACACCAACACCAGTGGTGGCATCAAGGAGTGGTTCTTTTCCACAAGTCCCTCAAACTGTGTTGCTTTGCCTAGCTCCTGCCTCTAAGGCAGTGGTTCTCAATCTGTGGGTCTCAACCCCACATTTGTCGCATATTGGATATCCTGAGTGTCGGATATTTATGTTACAACTCATAACAGTAGCAAAATTACAGTTATAAAGTAACGATGGAATAATTTTATGGTTGTGAGGGTCACTACAACATAAGGAACTGTATTAAAGGCTCTCAACATTAGGAAGGTTGTGAACCACTGCAAGGGAACTCAGAGCTTGTCTAGGAGGGCCCAAGGACCCAGAAGCTCTGCTGTGCACAGATAAGAGCCAGCTGTCAAGGGGAGAAGTAGTTGACTGTCTGCAGAAGCCGACTTGTAATGTAGTCAGACTGCAGAGGATGGGCCACCAGCCAAGCTGGTGATGCTGTGACAGCTGCAGGGCGCACAGCGCTCCTGAGTGCCGCATTTCCAAACCAGCTTTGAAAGAAGTAGTGTCTTGCATTGTAGTTAGCCATCAAATAGTACCTTATAGACAGAACTTGCACTGACGGCGCAAGGGCTTTCCTGTTGACGTTCTGTGAGACACTGGGGTAGTGGAGAGCTGCAGGCCAAGCACTTTCCTCGCTGGAGCACCAGGTGGCCTTCTGTGGGTCATGGTTGGCAGGATGTGCATTATGGGCCATATCTAGCTGTGTCAGTTTACATAGCTTGCAAGCCAACAGTGACTTTTTTACATTTTAAAGGGAGTTTTTAAAGGAACATGAAGATAGAAGACTCTGTGGCTCATAAAGCTTAAATATATAACATTCCGTTTGGCTCTTTGTTGGAACCCTTACCAATCCTAGCATATTGGCCTTAGGGTTAGAAAGGCTCTCTTAAACTTTTGGGTTATTATTTTGTTTTGCTTGTTTTCTTTCATTTGCCTTTTTTTTTTTTTTTTCTCGAGACAGGGTTTCTCTGTGTAGCTTTGTGCCTTTCCTAGAACTCACTTGGTAGCCCAGGCTGGCCTGGAACTCACAGAGATCCTCCTGGCTCTGCCTACGAGTGCTGGGATTAAAGGCGTGCGCCACTACTGCCCAGCTTTTTTTTTTTTTTTTTTTTAAATAGTAGTAGTAGTAGAGATAGAACCCAGGGCCTTGTGCATGGTGGCCAAATCCCCTCCCACTGAGCTATATCCTTCTATCTCCAACTCTTAAAAAGAAAATTATTAAGAGTGCTGTTGCAGTTGAGCCACAGCACTTGTATAGAGGTCAGAGGACAACATTTAGAAGTCAGGTCTGTAGCTGGGCAGTGGTGGCACACACCTTTAATCCCAGCACTTGGGAGGCAGAGGCAGGTGGATCTCAGTGAGTTCGAGACCAGCCTGGTCTACAAAGTGAGTTCCAGGACAGCCAGGGCTATTACACAGAGAAACCCTGTCTTGGAAAACAAACAAAGAAGTCGGGTCTGCTTTCACCATGGGTTCTTGGAATCAAACTCAAATCCTCAGGCTCTGAGCCATCTCACTGTCCCCACACTTGTTAGGGTCTCACTGAGTTGCCTAAGCTAGCCTTGAGCTAGCTCTGTAGCCCAGGTAACCCTTGAACTTACAGTCCTCCTGCTTTAGCCTCTAGAGCAGCTGGGTTAGTCTTGGTGGAACCATATGTCTTTGGGGAGCTGATAAAAGATATTTCCCATGGAGTACTGTCCAAACCACATACATAAAATTATGCTTATAAATTTTAATCATTAAGAACTAAATTTGCCGGGTAGTGGTGGTGCACGCCTTTAATCCCAGCACTGGGAGGCAGAGCCAGGCAGATCTCTGTGAGTTCGAGGCCAGCCTGGTCTACAGAGCAAGATCCAGGACAGGCACCAAAACACAGAGAAACCCTGTTTAAAAAAAACCAAAAAAAAATAAATAAATAAAAAATAAAAAAAAAAAAAGAACTAGTTTTGCCCTGGGCGGTGGTGGTGCACACCTTTAATCCCAGCACTCAGGAGGCAGAAGCAGGTAGATCTCTGTGAATTTAAGGCCAGCCTAGTCTACAAAGTGAGTTCCAGGACAGCCAAAGCTGTACACAGAGAAACCCTGTCTTGAAAAAACAAAACAAAACTTGTGTCTAGGCTGGCAAGATGGCTCAGCAGGTAAAGGCACTTGCAGCCAAGCCTGGACAATCTAAGTTCAACCCAAAACTTTTGGATGAAGGACAGAACTGACTTTCACAATGCATGCTATGTATGGCACATGCCCTCCCCATAAATAAACTTAGTGAGTTACAAAAAAAAAAAAAAACCACTTGTGTCTGCCCAGACTGTCCTGTGAGTCCCAGGGCCATTGATGTGACAAGATAGTCTGAACATCTGTTTGGGCACTGTCCCCTCACAGTTGCCTTTATCTCCATGGAGAACGATTTTTATTTGTTTTTGTATTTTTGATTTTTTTGAGACAGGATTTCTCTGTATAACAGCCCTGGCTGTCCTGGAACTCACTCGGTAGCCCAGGCTGTTATCGAACTTACTGAGATCCGCCTGCCTCTGCCTCCCAAGTGCTGAGGTTGAAGACGTGCACCACCACCGCGGGGCTGAGAATGATTTTTGTGTGTTTATTTTTTTAGGTGTATTTATTTTTAGTGTATGTGTGTGAGTATTTTGTCTCCATGTACGTCACCGCACTACATGAGTGATTGGTGCCCTTGGAGATCCCTGATAACTGGAGTTAGGGATGGTTGTGAGCCTCCATGTGTGTGCCGGGAACTGAACCCAGATCCTTTTAACTGCTGAGCCATCTCTCCAGTTCTAGCTTTCATAGCTTTGAAGACTAAGCAGTTTCTTCAGCTCAGGGTAACCATGAAGCTGCTGCTACAGCACTCGCCCTGTCCTGCCTGGGAGAGATGGGGAGAGATGGGGAGACAGCAGATGGGGATCTTATGGGAGCCACCCTGACCACTCTGTTTCTCTGTAGGAAGTTGGAGCTGCCACCTGTGTCTGGATCTGCTGAAGGAGAAAGCATCCATCTATCAGAACCAGAACAACTCCTGATGTGCCGCCCAGCTCCCCACACATCTAAGGCTGTTGCTCTCCTCTACCTTGGTTTTCATACCCCTCTTCTTCTTTCACTCTGGTAGTCCTGCCGACCTGCCTTTGGCAACAGCACAGGGAGGTGGCAACTCTGGCTGCCTCTGGCCCCGAGCCCTCAGGGAGTAAGGAGCAGCACGCTGCCCCAGGGCTGACCTGTGGGCCCAACTTCTCTCTGCTCTCCAAGAAGTGCATTCACTCTGCTTGCCTTGGGCCCGAGTCCCTGGTAATCACAGGGTTCAAATGGGGTCCTCTGAGAAGGAATATGAGGGCAGCTCACTTATTTCAAGCTGGCCTAGTCCCCCTTCCGGTTTCCAAAAGCCCCAGGGGTGAGCCAGGCCCAGCCTTTGCTGGGAGCAGCTGGAGTGATCAGGCTGAGATGGCACGTACTAGGACCTTTTCATACCCCTTGTTCTGCTTCACTTTGCCTCTGCCAAAGCAGTCCTGTGTCCTCTGTCATGCTACATGGGGTCCTGTGCTTGAACTGGGATGGTCTCAGGCACCTCCTGGCCGTGTCCTGTCCTGCCCAGTCCCACAGAGACAAGCAGCTTCACCTGTCCTTCCGTGCTTGGCTGGTTCACTCACAGGTGGTCTCTGGCAGTCCAGGCATTTCCTATCCTCAACTTAACGTCTTCTGCCTCCTTCCTTATTCCTTTTGGTTTTGTGGGGAGAGGGACAATGTCAGGGGGCTGTGCCAGCAGCTTGGGGGCCACAAGGAGAAGTTGGATAATGTGCCTGTTTTTTAACTCGATAAAGCCTACCTCCAAAATCCCCTTTTCGTTCTTCCTGGACCTGGGCATTCAGCCACCTGCCCTTAACTGAGTCAGGAGCCTCTGCCTCCTGCCTGTGTATCCTGGCTCTCAGGCACAGGGAGGTCCCCTTTCCTTGCACGCTAGCTAGCAGCTGGTAAGGTCTTCACACCCTGATTTTTCTGTTTCCTGCTTAGTGGCACTGACATTAAGTAGGAGGGGACAGTCCATGCCAGGACATTCTGGAATGGCCTTCCTTGGCTGTGGGCAGGCCCTAACTATTGTTTTATGCAAAGTTGAGGCCCCCTCCTCCCATCTTTAGTTCCTATATTCAAAACATTAGTAAATAAACATTTTTACACAGAGCCCTCTGATGGATGGTTTGTCTCCTGACTGCTTGTTGAAAAGCCATTTCATTTTAAACTTACTTTCTTGGGGCAGTGGTTTTTTTGAAAAATTGAAACAAAATCAAAATTCTTGCTGAGCTCCACCATATAAAATTTTTTGTTAGTTTTGGAATAAATTCAAGTTTATAACAATTTAATGTTATAAAGAAAAATGAAGCTGTTTTGATTAATACAAAAACTGAATTAAATCAAGTTTAGCACCCATTTATTTATATGCTTTGGTTGGGAAGACGGATATGTAGATGGTGGTGTGGCATTGTTATGTCATGTGTTTAAAATGGGCCCAGAAGCTTGTTTGTGGTATAAATTCAAAGGAATTAAAGCAGGGCCTGGAGAGGTAGCTCAGCAAGGAAGAGGAGTGCTTACTGCTTTTGCAGAGGACCAAGTTCAATTCCCAGCACTCAAAGCAAATGGCCTACAACCACCCATAACTCCAGTTCCAGGGGGATCTGATTCCTCCACCTGGGTTGGTCACCTGCATTCAGTGTGCATAATGCCCACCCACTCAGCTCCATGTACAAATCAGTGATGTCATCATGAGAGAAGGAAAGCTTTTGAACAAATGATTGAGGGCAACCAGGGAGAGTAACCTCGAATCTTGTCAAGTTCCTCCAGTCAAACTGGTACTTTGATAATACATGATGGATCTTGTATAGCTCATGAGTATACATTGACTTTTTAAAAATTATATGTGAGCTGGCAGTGGTGGCCCAGGCTTTTAGTCTCAGCACTCCAGAGGCAAGGCAGGTGGATCGCTGAGCTCAAGGCCACACTGGGCTACGGAGAGAGTTTTAGGACAGGCAGGCTACATAGGGTGACTGTTTTAAGAAAAATGTATGGGTATGTGAATGTCAGTGCAGAGGTCATGATGAGAGTATCAGATCCCCTGGAGCTGGAATTAAAGCAGTTTTGAGCCACTGAAGTGGGTGCTGGGACCTGAACTCTGGCCTCTGTGGGTTTTTTGTTATGTCTACATGTATGTCTGTGTACCAAGTCATTCAGAAGAGCCAGCCCTTCAGCTCCTGAATTCAGGTCTCCTATAAGAGCAGTACACACTCTTAAACTGCTGAGGTACGTCACCAGCCTGGTTTTGAGAGCCTATATAACTGGGAGATAGCTCAGCCAGTAAAAGCACTTGCTGTATGATCCTGACAACCTGAATTCAGTCCTGGCATCCTGGATAAGAAGCTGGATGCTGTGTTGTGTTAGTCCAGTACTCCTAGAGGGGTATGGGAGGTGGAGACAGAATCTGCTGGAAGCTTAACATCCAACTGGGTTGGAGTATGCCACACTGCAAAACCCTACCTCAACAAGGAAGAAACCTCTCCCAAAAGTCTCCTTATTTCCACACACACATGTTTGATACTGTTTTTTGGTTTTGGATTTTTGCCATGTAGCCTAGGATGTCCTCAAACGTGGTCCTGCCTCACCCTCCTTGAGTGCTGGGATTACAAGCATGAACCTCATTTTATTTTATTTTATTTTTTAAGATTCAGTTAAATATTTATGTGTCACCAGAAATGCCCTCAGATATTTGATACATCTTGAGGTCATTGTTGCCTATTGGAAAGCTGAGCCCTGGGCTGCTCCTGCATTCAGGAAATGGGCAGGGTGCTGTGGCCCTCACTGCCTGTCCTGCTAAGTAGGACAGGAGTAGAGGGAGTCAGGCAGCTATCCTTGGCAACTGAGTAGTCTTGAGGGCCAAAAAAGAAATGTGCAAATGAGACCACTGAAATAGACTTAAGAGGAAATGTTAGCTTCACAAGAGACACTTGGAGAGACTGAAAATACAGAAAAGTGGGGTCCCGGCTGTTTAAGGGGCAGGGAGGCTATGATATCTTCTACACCTAATTCAAGACCAAATGTTAGGAAGGAGGGAAATGACTAGCATAGGAACTTCGATCTTGCCATAAGGCACCAAAATTCGCTCCCTCAGGCCTGGCAGCCTGTGTTTAGTAGCCGGTTGGTGAGACCGAAGGCCAGCGCTGTCCATGGTAACTAGTTTTTGTGGCTTAAAGCTTACATCAGTTCGTTTTCTCATTTCGTCTTGTTTCCAAAACAACTCTGGGAGGACCGGTATCCCTGCTTGGTACCCCATGGGGATGGGGTCGAAGCCACCTGGGCCTTGGGACGCCGATCGCCGACAGATAATCAGGCACTAAGGCCGAGTCCTCCAGCCAGACCCTTGCTCAGGCTCCCGCCCCTCGACGCGGGAAGCTCCTCCCCCAGAAGGCCGGCGAACCGCCACTTCCTCGGCTTCCAATGAAATGCAGCCGGGGGCGGGACAAGTGAAGCTGGTGGCCAATCAAGATTGCCAAGGCGGGGCTG
>CABHPP010087806.1:0-11065 GCA_902168425.1 Peromyscus attwateri | reverse complement strand
CTTGTCATTTCAGATATTTTATTATTAAAGATTGTTTCCTTCTATTTCTTCTCCTCATTGACTCAAATAATATAATTAATTAATTATTAATTTGTGTAATGTATAATGTGTGTTTGGGCAACACATGCATGCATAGGCAAGAGGTATTCCTTAGTGTCTCTTCCTCTTTCTCTCCCCTATAATTTTTGTGGCAGAGTCTTTTATTGAACATGTACCTCAGCTATTTCGCTTGACTCACTGGCAAGTGTACTCCATGTATCCCCGGGTTCAGTCTTCCTAGAACTATGATTATAGGCATGGCCATTGTTCCAATCCTGGATATTTAAATGGCTACTAGGGATCTGAACTTAAAAGCCCCACAAATACCAACAGGTATGATAGCAACTGAGATATCTTGCAGACTTCAGCTTTCATTTTATTTTGTATATTTGTACAAATTACTTGGTGCTATTATTTTTATGGTTTTTATATTAATTGAAATTAGAGAACCAGGAGAGAAAGAAAATGACATTTTAACACAGAGACAGAGAGAAGAATAATCAGCAGATGAAAAAGTTTGAGGTTGTGGAAATGATTCATGGCCAAGGTAAAAATAACAGTATTTTTGGTAGATAGAAACATCATAAGATTCAGGCTGTACCCTGCACTGATTGGGAACAGGTAAGGCCCCATCTCCAGACTGGGTAGGAGAGTTCTCTAACCCCTAGGCCCTGGGCACACATTTTGTGCCCCTCCTCCCGCCCCCCAGCCAGTGCAGCCCTAGAGATGGGCAGCAGATTCTCCCCCAACCCCACTCGCCAAACCAATCATCCCTTGTGGCACCAGTGACCAACAGAGCCATAAGCCCACCCTGTAGCAATTGGGAACAGGCCCCATCTCTGGACTGGGAAGACTAGGTTTCTAGCCCCTAGGCCGGGGGGGGGGTAATATTCTGTGCCCCCTCTCCCATCCATTGGAGACCCAGGGACCAGGTAGCTGCCTCTTCCTCCACCTCTAGCCAAGCCAACCATCACCTGTGGCACAAGTGACCATCAGAGCCATAAGCCCACCCTGTACCAATTGGGAATAGCTGCTCCCTGAGACAGGCCCCACTAGGACCGATTGGACTAAGAGCAGTTTCCTGGGACACAGAGTCCATCAGCAGTGTCCTCAGACACAATCACTGCTTACACTGAGTGGAGGAAGAAATGGGTAGATGCCAGTGCAAAAATACAGTCAACAACATAAATACCAACCTAGTGGTTCTACATTAGCAAGACCTGAATATCCCAATGCAGAAGAAGCAGAAGAAATCAACCTTAAAAAAGACTTTAAGAAGATAATACAGGTCTTTAAATAGGAAATAAAAAATTCCCTTAATAAGGGCATACAAATTGGAAAGGAAGAAGTCAAGCTTTCCCTATTTGCAGATGACACGATAGTATACATGAGTGACCCCAAAAATTCAACCAAGGAACTGATACAGCTTATGAACACCTTCAGCAACATAGCAGGATACAAGATCAACAAAAAAATCAGTAGCCCTCCTATATACAATTGACAAACTGGCTGAGAAGGAAATCAGAGATACATCACTCTTTACAATAGCCACAAATGATATAAAATACCTTGGGGTAACTCTAACTAAGCAAGGGAAGGAACTATATGACAAGAACTTTAAGTCCCTGAAAAAAGAAATTGAAGAAGATGTCAGAAAATGGAAAGATCTCCCATGCTCATGGATAGGCAGGATTAACATAGTAAAAATGGCAATCTTACCAAAAGCAATCTACAGATTCAATGCAATCCTCATCAAAATACCAACACAATTCTTCACAGACCTCAACTTCATATGGAAAAACAAAAAACCCAGGATAGCCAAAAGAATCCTGTACAATAAAACAACCTCTGGAGGCATCTAGATCCCTGACCTCAAGCTCCACTATAGAGCTACAGTAATAAAAACAGCTTGGTACTGGCATAAAAACATAAATGTGGACCAATGGAATTGAATTGAAGACCTGAACATTAATCTGCAAACCTATGAACATATGATTTTCGACAAAGAAGCCAAAACTGTACAATGGAAAAAAGAAAACATCTTCAACAAATGGTGCTGGCATAACTGGATGTCAACATGTAGAAGGCTGCAAATAGATCCATATCTGTCACCGTGCACAAAACTGAAGTCCAAGTGGATAAAGACCTCAAAATAAATCAAGTTACTCTGAACCTGCTAGAAGAGAAAGGAGGAAGTAGTCTTGAACGCATTGGCATAGGAGATCACTTCCTAAATATAACACCAGTAGCACAGACACTGAGAGAAACAATCAATCAATGGGACCTCTTGAAACTGAGAAGCTTTTGTAGAGCAAAGGACACAGACAACAAGGCAAAGCGACAGCCTACAGAATGGGAAAAGGTCTTCACCAACCCCACATCTGACAGATGGGTGATATCCAGAATATATAAAGAACTCAAGAAATTAGACATCAAAATGCCTAACAGCCCAATTAAGAAATGGGCTATAGAACTAAACAGAGAATTCTCAACAGAGGAAGCTCAAATGGCTGAAAGACATTTAAGGAATTGCTCAACATCCCTAATCATCAGGGAAATGCAAATCAAAACAATTCTGAGATACCACCTTACACCTGTCAGAATGGTTAAGATCAAAAACACTGAAAACAGCTTATACTGGAGAGGATGTGGAGCAAGGGGTACTCTCTGCCACTGCTGGTGGAGATTGCAAGCTTGTACAGCCACTTTGGAAATCAATATGGTGCTTTCTTAGAAAATTAGGGATCAATCTCCCCCAAGACCCAGCTATACCACTCTTGGGCATATACCCAAGGAATGCTCAATCATACCACAAGGGCACTTGCTCAGCTATGTTCATATGAGCATTGTTGGTAATAGCCAGAACCCAGAAACAACCTAGATGCCCTTCAATTGAGGAATGGATAAATAAAATGTGGTACATATACACAATGGAGTACTACTCAGCAGAGAAAAACAATGACATCATGAGTTTTGCAGGCAAATGGATGGATCTAGAAAAAATCATCCTGCGTGAGGTAACCCAGACTCAGAAAGACAAACATGGTATATACTCACTCATAGGAGGATACTAGATGTAAAACAAAGGATCACTAGACTACTACTTGTAGTGGGTAGCCACCAATAAAAAGGAACCATTGTCTTCAAGATTATAATTCTCTCCATGCTTACTCTTGATCTCTCGGAATCCTTTCTTACATGTTATGTCCTCTTTAAATTCAAACTTTCCATTTTGATAAAATCAAGTTTTTCCAATAGCAATCTCTGAAGTCTCCAGAAGGAAGATGGGGCCCCAACAACAACAACTCTACCCAATCCAAAATGATGCCATGGTAATCATCATCAGACTACACTTCTTGCCAAAATTTCAGACAATCTTACCCAGTACTCTAAGACTTGCTGCAGAACCTACAGTTAGTATAACTGAGATTTAACTATCTGAGCTTTCTCACAGTACCCAACAGAGATACCATCACCCCCTAAACAGCAGGAAACAATTCTAAGAAAACAACGCCCCTTCTCCCTAAGGTTTCATATTTCTCAGGATTATGGATGATGGTTATAGGGTTGGGGTGGAAGAAAATATTAAACTCAGTATTCTCCTTTAAAAAAAAGTGTCAAAAAATGGAATGGATAGGTATAAGATATTATGGTAGATTATTGTATATACTAGTAAACAAATTTAGTAAAATAGCAGCCTTAGATAATTTGCACTGTAATTTGCACTGTTATGGATTCTTTTATGTTGATTCAAATGCAAACTATTTTTATATTCCTGTTTAAGATAATTTGTATATTGATAAAAATACAGAACTATATTTGTTATAATGTACATATATTTCTACTCTTATTTGAAATATTTGTACATTGATGCAAATGTAAATTTATATCTGTCATACTATATGTATGTTCTACTTCTATTTAGGATATTCTGTATATTGATTTATATTTAAGATTATTGTCATATTGCATATTGCACTATACATTCCTACCTCTGTTATAAATATCATGTGTATTGTCACAATTTTGAAGTCATCGTCCTTTACCGTACATTTGCTTATAGACTGTTTACCTTATTGACATGAAGCCTTAGTCCTTAGGTTGTTTTGGTAGAGAAGACTTATAGATTTATAGTCACCTATGCTTGTCATCTCTATAGTTACAGTAGTTAGGCTATCCAGATTTACAAACACATAGGTCAGATGGACAGGTAATCTTCAAACACTTCATAGACCTAGAGAATATGGCATTTAAATAACTTAGAATTCTGTTGAGGTGACAATTGCTCCTAGTAGCACCAATTTGATCTTGAGAGAACGTTGGGCTTCTAAGACATTTCCAGTTGGAAGTTTGTCTTCTTGGCACAAAATGGCCTACTGGGCAAAGAACTGCCTTTGCCTCAACTGCTGACAATACGAGTGCTGTCCTTTCTGGACAAGCGGGACACAAGGAAAAGTGACTTCTGAACTCTGCCAAGACAGGGTAAGATGGTCTTTCAGGATTCCTGCTTCTGAAAATGGTCTGTCAGATACTCTAGGCCTGTAGCCAATTTGAATGCACCAACAATGCTGAGAGACATTAGGTGACTGTCCAGGCTGCCAGCTGTCTCTGTCTACTCTTACAAGATTCCCGAAAGTTGCTTGGATCCATCTTCCATTTCTCAGGTACCATTATATTCCTTCTCAGGTCTTTGATGGGATTGAAGACTAGCAGTTATAGTTACAACTTAGTGCTGTGGGATGTTCTGTATGGCAAATTAGTTGCTAATAAAACACTGATTGGCCAGTGGCTAGGCAGGAAGTAGGCGGGACTAACAGAGAGAATTAAAAGAGCAGGAAGGCAGAAGGAGACTGCCAGCCAGCCAGCAACCGCCAGGACAAGCAGCATGTAAAGATGCCGGTAAGCCACGAGCCATGTGGCAAGGTATAGATTTATGGAAATGGATAACTTAAGATATAAGGACAGTTAGCAAGAAGCCTGCCACAGCCATACAGTTTATAAGCAATAGAAGTCTCTGTGTTTCCTTGGTTGGGTCTGAGTGGCTGTGGGACTGGCAGGTGAAAGAGATTTATCCTGACTGTGGGCCAGGCAGGAAAACTCTAGCCACAACTTAGTGTATATACATATGATATCTTAGATAGAACATATTAAGTATTAGATTCAGGTTCTTTAGGATAGGACACCTTTTGGAATGATCTTTGTAACATGCCATTTACCTATGCTCTAGATTTCTCTGGATTTTAGTATGTTTTTCTTGCTTGATATTGTTTGCATTGAATGTAGTTCCATCTTATCTAGGTCATTATCCCTCATTACTCCTGGACAATATTTGATAACCATTCCTTTGTATATAGTCTTGTATTAGGTTAGAACCTTCTTATTTAGACAAAAGAGGGAGATGTAGTGGGTAGCCATTCCAGCTTAGATTTAGAAGTTCCACCCCCATTGAGGCTTCGGTAACTGTCACGCCCACAAGGCAGGGCCAAGAGAGGGCCCTGAAGACCCAAGATCAGTATGCGCTGCCCTCTCTTGGTTCCTGGACCCTGGATGCTGGAGGTAGACCAAACAGAGTTCTCCAGAGAACACCGCCAGACTGTGCTATGTCTTTCCCAGACCCTGCAACCTACCTATCCCTTCATTTGTAAGATATGCCACTAAATAAACCTCCCTTTTAACTACGTGGAGTGGCCTTAATAATTTCACCAATAACTACTCACAACTCCAGGGAGGCTACCTAGAAAACAGGACCCTAAGAAAGACACAGGGATTGCCCAATGACAGAGAAATGGATGAGATCTACATGAGCAACCTGGATGTGAGAGGGGGTAATGAAGGGCAAGGGTTGAAGGAAAGAGAGCTTAGGGGAGCGGGAAATCCCAGCTGGATCAAGAACAGAGAGGGAGAACAAGGAATAAAAGACCATGATAAATGAAGACCCCATGGGAATAGGAAGAAGCAAAGTGCTAGAGAGGTCCCCAGAAATCCACAAAGATACCTCCACAATAGACTACTGGCAATGGTCAAGAGAAAGTCTGAACTGACCTACTCTGGTGATAGGATGGCCAAACACCTTAATTGTCCTGCTAGAAATCTCATCCAATGACTGAGGGAAGCGGATGCAGAGATCCATGGCCAGGCCCGAGGTGGAGCTCCAAGAGTCCAATTGGTGAGAAAGAGGAGGGATTCTATGAGCAAGAATTGTTGAGACCAAGCTTGGAAAAAGCACAGGGACAAATAGCCAAACTAATAGAAACACATGAACTATGAACCAATAGCTGAGGAACCCCCAACTGGATCAGGCCCTCTGGATAAGTGAGACAGTTGATTAGCTTGAACTGTTTGGGGGGCACCCAGTCAGTGGGACCTGGACCTATCCTTAGTGCATGAGCTGGCTGTTTGGAACCTGGGGCTTATGCAGGGACACTTTGCTCAGCCTGGGAGGAGGGGACTGGACCAGGTTGAGTTGAATCCCCAGGGGAGTCTTTGCCCTGGAGGAGATGGGAATGGGGGGTGGGCTGGGGGGAGACGGGGAGTGGGGCAGGAGGGGGGAGGACAGGGGAATCTGTGGCTGATATGTAAAATTAAATTAAATTATGAAATAAATTTTTAAAATTCCCTTTAAGAAACCAAGGAAAAGACAAAAAAAAATGGAAGAAATCAATAAACTCCTTAAAGAAAGACAAGAAAAAGCAATTAAACAGATGAAGGAAAAATTTCAAGATTTGAAAAATGAAATAGAGGCAATAAAAAAATACAAACTGAGGGAATATTGGAATTGGAAAATCTGAGCAAATGAACAGGAACTACAGATGCAAGCATAACCAATAGGATGCAAGAAATGGAAGAGAGAATCTCTGGCAGTGAAGATATGATGGAGGAATATATTTGTCAGTCAAAGAAAATACTAAAGCCAACAAAGTCATAACACAAAATGTCCAGGAAAATTGTGACCATGAAAAGACCAAACCTAAGAATAATAGGGTTAGAAGAAGGAGAAGAATACCAACTCAAAGGCACAGAAAATATATTCAACAAAATCATAGGAGAAAACTTTCCCAATGTAAAGAAGAAAATGCTTATGAAGATACAAAAAGCTTACAGAACACAAAATTGACTGGATCCAAAAAAAAGGTCCCCTCACCACATAATAATCAAACCACTAAACATACAGAATAAAGAAAGAATATTAAGAGCTGCAAAGGAGGCCAAGTAACGTATAAAGGCAGACCCATCAGAATAACCCCTGACTTCTCAATGGAGACTCTAAAAGCCAGAAAGTTCTAGATAGACATTATGCAGGCACTAAGAGAGCATGGATGCCAACCCAGAATATTATACCCAGCAAAACTCTCAATCGCCATAGACAGAGTAAACAAAATATTCCATGATAAAACTAGATTTAAACAATACATATCCAAAAATCCAGCCCTACAAAAAACACTGGAAGGAAAAATCCAACCTAAGTAAGTTAGATACTCCCATGAAAACACAGACAATACATAGTCCCACACCAACAAAAACCAAAGAAGGGAAACACACAACATTACCACCAAAAAATAACAGGAGTTAACAATCACTAGTCATTAATATCCATTAATACCAATGGTCTCAACTCACCTACAAAAGGACATAGGCTAACAGAATGGATACAAAAACAGGATCCTTCTGCTGAATACAAGAAACACACCTCTACTTCAAAGACAGACATACCTCAGAGTAAAAGACTGGGAAAAGAATTTCCAATCAAATGGACTTAAGAAGCAAGCTAGTGTAGCTATCCTAATATCTAATAAAATAGACTTCAAACTAAAATCAATCAAAATTAACAAAATCACAAATGAAAAGGGAGTCATAGCAACAGGCAATGAGGAAATCCAGAGAATCATCAGGTCATACTTCAAAAATCTGTACTCCACAAAATTGGAAAATCTGAAAAAAATAGACAATTTTCTGGATAGGTACCACATACCAAAGTTAAATCAAGACCAGATAAACAATTTAATAGACCAATAACCCCTTAGGAAATAGAAACAGTCATTAAAAGTCTCCCAACCAAAAAAAGCCCAGGATCAGAGGGTTTCAGTGCAGAATTCTACCAGATTTTCAAAGAAGAGCTAATTCCAACACTTTTCACACTGTTCCACACAATAGAAACAGAAGGAACATTACCAAACTCTTTTTATGAGGCTACAATTACCCTGATACCCAAACCACACAAAGATGCAACAAAAAAAAAAAGAGAATTACAGACCAATTTCAATCATGAGCATTGATGCAAAAACACTCAATAAAATATTGGCAAACTGAACTGAATCCAAGAACAAATCAAAAAAGTTATTGACTATGACAAGTAGGCTTTATCCTGGAGACACAAGGATGGTTCAACATACAAACATCTGTCAATGTAATACACCATATAAGCAAACTGAAAGGAAAAAAAAACATGATAATCTCACTAGATGCTGAAAAAGCCTTTGATAAAATCCAACACCAGTTCATGATGAAGGTCCTAGAGAGATCGGGAATATAAGGAACATACAAAAACATAATAAAGGCAATTTACAGCAAGCTGACAGCCAACATCAAATCAAATGGAGAGAAACAAATTGATTCCACCAAAATCAGGAACAAAACAAGGTGTCCACTCTCCCCATATTTATTCAATATAGTACTTGAAGTTCTAGCTAGAGCAATAAGACAACAAAAAAAGATCAAAGGGATAGAAATTAGAAAGGAAGAAATCAAGCTTTCACTATTTGCAGATAATATGATAGTATACATAAGTGACCCCAAAAATTCTACCAGGGAACTCCTACAGCTGATAAACACCTTCAATAATATGGCAGGATACAAGATTAACTCAAAAAAATCAGTAGCCCTCCTATATACAAATGATAAATGGGCTGAGAAGGAAATCAGAGTAACATCACCCTTTTACAAATGCCATAAATAATGTAAAATACCTTGGGTGTAATTCTAACTAAGCAAGTGAAGGAACTGTACGATAAATGTAGCTAGAGTTTTCCTGCCTGGCCCACAGTCAGGACAAATCTGTCTCACCCACCAGCCCCATAGCCGCTCAGACCCAACCAAGTAAACACAGAGACTTATATTGCTTACAAACTGTATGGCCATGGCAGGCTTCTTGCTAACTGTTCTTATATCTTAAATTAATCCATTTCTATAAATCTATACCTTGCCACATGGCTCGTGGCTTACCGGCATCTTCATATACTTCTTGTCATGGTGGCGGCTGGCAGTGTCTCACTCTGACTCAGCCTTCCACTTCTCAGAATTCTTCTCCCTGTTAGTCCCGCCTATACTTCCTGCCTGGCCACTGGCCAATCAGTGTTTTATTTATTGACCAGTCAGAGCAATTTGACATACAGACCATCCCACAGCACCTCCCCTTTTCTTTTTTTCAAAAAGGAAGTTTTTTAACCTTAACATAGTAAAATTACATATAATTTGGGAATTTGGGCGTAGTTTCTCTTACTACTTCCTGCTGGAGGGGGGCGCTGTATCTTATGGGGACACAACGAAAATTTTAGGATTATGGAGTAGTCCATGAGGGTATATTGTCTGAGCCAGTTGTCTTCAAACCGTTCTGGATGTTGGATCATCTGGGCCATGTTGTCATCAGAGACCTTTCAGAGGGTCTTGATGTATCTTAATCTGGTCAAACCTGATGTATCTTAATCTGGAACAAATCCATAGCCTCTGGCTTTCTGTTGAAACAAAAGCAGAGCTTCCTTTCCAAAGCAACATATTCTACATCCAAATTTTGAAGTCAAGGTACCTTTAAAATATACATTTTGGCATAACTCAACAGCTTTTGCAATCAAATGTTTTTCTTCAGTTACGAATATCAAAGAGAACATAATCCAGATTCTCTGCGTGGTAGCCATCTTTACATGGCTTATTTTTTATATTACCTTGAGCCTATTGCTTTAAACTGCAGCATCCTAAGACTGAAACAGCGCTATGGCTGCTGGCTCCTCCCACCTCAGCTTCCCAACATGGCGGTGGTACATTTACCACCAGCACTGGGAGCCTTCGTGGGTCTATGCTTCTATCAAAGCAGCGTGTAGCCCCAAAACCTCCTTTTTTGTTTTTTACTAGCAAAGGCTAAATCCACCACGCAGCTTAATGTGCCACTTGCAGATGCCTCATTCCCGCCATACTGCTGGTCAAACACACACACCAGGAACCCGCCATACAGTAGCTTAAGCCCACAGGCTGCGGCTAACTTGAGAGAGACAACTAGGAAGCTGTTTTAGCTCAGTTTTAGAATCTTCTTTTTATGCTTTCTCAGGTATTAAGTGGAAATTCCTGCCCCACGTTCTGGCACCATTCTTGTTTAAAATGTTTTACATTGGTATAGGTTTTAGTTTATGTTTAAAATGTTTTACATTGATATAAATTTTAGTTTATTGATACAAACTTAAAGTTGACTTTGTTATACTGTGTGTATATTTCTACTTTTGTTTGAGGGATTATGTTTATGTAACTCATTTAAAACTGTAATGGATAATTAAAAAATAGACTAATAATTAGTCATCTATGATAATCACATTTGTAACTATGTTAGTTAAGTCTTCTAGGTATACATAGATATATTTCAGATAGAAAGGTAATCTTCAAATACTTCATAGACCTACAGAATATGGCATTTAAATAAGTTAGAATTCTGTTGACGTGAGACACAATTGCTCCTGGCAGCACCAATTCGATCCCGAGAGAATGTTGAGCTTCTAAGACATTTCCAGTTGGAAGTTTGTCTTCTTGGCACAAAATGGCCTACTGGGCAAAGAACTGCCCTTGTCTCTACTGTGGTGGTATTGTGTTCACCAAAATATTGTGTACCTTAATAAACTTATCTGGGGTCAGAGACAGAACAGCCACAATGTTAAACAGAGGTTAGGGAGTGGTAGCACCACACTTTTAATCCTAGCATTCCAGAGGCAGAAATCTATGTGTTCAAGGATACACCCAAGCATGGTGACCAACGCCTTTAATCCCAGAA
>CABHPP010087804.1:0-15818 GCA_902168425.1 Peromyscus attwateri | reverse complement strand
CATCATGCCTAGCTACAAGGCTAGGCATCTCAGTACATGGAGCTGCACCAAGAGCCACAGAGCAGGAAGAGAGGCCATTACGTGCAGGATACAACACTCAAAACCAAGTCCTCCAGAGTTAGTGACCCAAATGTGAAAAATAAAACTCCAAATCTTTGCAAAGAGATAAAAATACAAGATTCTTGAGCAAGAAAAAAATACGCACAATCATAAATTAGAGGCTGGATAAATCCACCTGTACTAAGAACTGCCCTGCGTGTAAAAACAGAACCACCTCAGGGCTGGAGGGATGGCTCAGTGGCTTAAAGCCCTCACTGCTCTTCCAGAGGACCTCAGTTCAGGGCCCAGAACCCACA
The DNA here is from genome assembly GCA_902168425.1 of Peromyscus attwateri. Lineage (NCBI taxonomy): Eukaryota > Metazoa > Chordata > Mammalia > Rodentia > Cricetidae > Peromyscus > Peromyscus attwateri. The sequence continues at coordinate 15,462 of CABHPP010087804.1, read as the reverse complement.
CAGTGGATCCAAACCTTCCCTAACTTTAGTTCTAGGGGATCAAACACCCTCTTCTAACCTCCGTGGACACCAGGCACACACATGGTACCCAGCCATACATGCACGCAAAACAGTCATACACATAAAATAAATAATTCCAAAGACTAAAATCTAACTCCATAAAGATTCAAGGCAAAGAGGGAGGGAAGGGGAAGAGAGGGAGGGAGGGAGGGAGGGAGGGAGGGAGGATGGAACTGAGCTCAGAGGGAGGAAGGGGGAAGTGATGGCTGAAACTAGGAAGGTACTTGACACACAGAACCCACCGGAAATTTTCTAAACTATATAAGGAACTTCTAAGGATCAATAAAAGTCTGGCCAGTAACTGGATAAGCCAACACAAGCCAAGCCAGGAATTGCAAAGGAAAGAGAAACAAATGGCTGTGAACAGGAAAGTGGGTCAGCCTCGTTTCCTCAGCAGAATCCCTCTGAAAGGATTCGAGTCGGCCGAAATCTGTTTTTTAAGAGAATCAGGCATTTGGTGGCATATTTGAGAACTCTTTTCACAATAGGAGGCCATAAATACTTCCTCTCAATTTTTTATAATTTCATGTTTTGGGCTAGGAGTCATCTTGTTTTAATTTCTGGATGCGATGTGAACATGTTTTTCAGATGTCTCTGTTCAACTGTCCCGACTGTTTAACTGTCAATCTGTACACGCCGCACTCCACAGGCGTGTGGTCCAAATGCATAAACATGCATGCACGTTTTCTGTTTGTGTGTACATGGTGCTTTTCTGGAGAACCCTGACGGCTACCGTTTCTGAAAATGGAAATCATGACTGGAGAGTACAATCCAGCTAGCTTCATCCTTCCTTTATAAAATTATTTCCTCCATTCCAGTTGGTTGGCACTTGCTCGTCATATACATTTGTGACTCGGCATGTCTCTACTTATAAGAACCGCTCCGAGACTGGCTGGAGGTTGTCTTTAGTTTTTGGAGTGCTGGGGCAAACCCAGGCCACTCCTAAGCTCAGAAAGCCCCCTCCACAGGGCTTCACAATCTCAGCGCTGTGTTGACATTTTTATTGGAGTCGAAGCAAATCACTTTGGGGAAAGAAATGACATTTTTGGAAGGTTAATTATTATTATTATTATTATTATTATTATTATTATTATTATTATTGTTATTATATACAAAGACAAGCATGATGTCTTTCATTAGGTCAGTTAATCATGAATAATCCATTCAAGAAAAGTTGCTCAGTCCAACTTCATGAAGCCCGTGCCCTGTGGGTACCTGTGGCCACACCGCTGGTACATGTTCAGCATGTACTCTACAGCAGACCATGGCAATTCATAGCACCAACTCTAGCCAAATTGTGAGGGGGATTCCAGTAGATGTCTTGGTGACCCATCCTGCCGTCAGACAGCCAAGGAGGACAAGGTCATAAGTAACGTTTTTAACACGCTTATTATTCCAGTTCACAATGCTCTTTCCCTACCTGTCTGTATGTCTGCCTACATACCTACTTGACTGAGGCAGAGCCTCAGGTATCCCACTCTGGCCGCAAACTTGCTATGTAGGTGAGAGTGACCCTGAACTGCCGATCCTTCGGCCTCTACCTCCCAAGGGTTGGGACAGCCCATGCGTGAGCCCATGAGTGCTCCCACGCCTGCTTTACCCAGGGCTGAGGACGAAACCCAGGGCTTTGCACATGCTGGACAAGCAGTCTACCACCTTGACTGCATCCCTAGCGCCAACACCCCACCCCCTTCACATTTGTTCACATTTGCCTTGTTTTTTTTTTTAAATCATCATTTGGGCATTTTTCAGAACCCAGCGTCTGTACATATTTCGTTAAATTTATTCCTCGGGATTTCAGCTTCTGAAGCTCTTATACTTTTCACTTCCCATTGTCTATTGTTTTGACTCAATGCCCTTACTCCACTTATGTGGAAGAAGAGTGCTTGAGTGCTTTCCTCCAGAGTCTGGTATAGAAAGGGAAAAAGGAAGAGTCGGTTTTCAACCGGGAAAACTGACAGACACTACCCTCATCCAAACGCCAGTCAGTACCGCGTCGAGGGTGGCAGTTGGGCAAATAAGGGAGCCAATAACGTGTCATTAGTCTAGTTAAAGGTTTGACATACACTTAATAATTTCATCTGTTCCCTCTGTACCTAGAAAATGCTCTCGATGCCGGGCGTTGGTGGCGCACGCCTTTAATCCCAGCACTCGGGAGGCAGAGGCAGGCGGATCTCTGTGAGTTCGAGGCCAGCCTGGGCTACCAAGTGAGTTCCAGGAAAGGCGCAAAGCTACACAGAGAAACCCTGTCTCGAAAAACAAAAAAAAAAAAGAAAGAAAGAAAAAGAAAAAGAAAATGCTCTCGAACCCCCAAAAGGCATTTTGTAAACATCAACAGGGACTGACCAGATGCCCTGTGGTCGTAGTCATCCTAGGTTCCTTATGATTCTGAGGTACAGGAGCTCATTTCTTACTCATGTATCAGAAATGTAACATTTCGGCCCAGAATCAGATGCCATACAATGATGACACAAAAGGATTTTTAAGGGGAGGGAACTCCACTTCTTGGCAACATTTACCTCTGAAATACCTGAGACAGGAATTCTAGAAGCCGAACCTGTATTTCTACCAAGCCGCTTCTCCACACAAGATAACGAGCTTCAGTTAGAGCCTGCAGTCAGCCTTAGCCACAAGGACGCCATGTTGGTTTAAAAAAAAAAAAAAAAAAAAAAAAAAAAGGTTCTCTTCCATCCAGAAGTCGGAATGACTCAAGTCAAATCCCAGAGAAACAGAGGCAGCTTTCCACTGTTCGGCCTTTCCACAGACTCAATGCCAAGCTGGTATTAGTCAAGCCAAGGAACAAATAGGACTTCCAATCTTGACTGATGTAGATTAGCCTGCTCTGGAGGGCGGGGCCATCGGGACCCCTGAACTTCCAGGGCAGTCCCCATTCACACGACCTCACTGCTCCTCAGGCTTTATACCCTGCCCAAAGACAATGTGAAGGTTTTACTAGTTGATATATAATATGCAGGCTTTATAGCATCAGATCCTAATGTGTCAGCATTTAAATTAGCAGATTTTGAGTCAAGCTGGTTACTCCTCATGCTGTGGTTTGTGGTCCCCATAACCATTCTTCTAGATTCAGGAAACCATCGATGGGAAAGTCAGGCTTCTTTGGGTATAATTAAATAGCATAAAATTCATTGTCTTAGTCTGCGTTCTGTTGCCCTGATAAAAAGCTCTGTTGCCTTGACCAAAAGCAACTTGGAAAGCTTATGGGTCACAGTCCATCACTGAGGGAAGTCAGGGCAGGAACTCAGGGAAGATACCTAGAGGCGGGAACTGATGCAGAGACCATGAAGGAACCTGCTACTGGCTTGCTCCCAAGCTCTCATTCAGCTATTGTTGGAGCCGTAAAGATTCCAACTTGTGGTTTGTTTCTACTTTGACTCAAGGTCAGAGAGTCAAAGTTTATGTTGCTCTCCAAGGCTGCATAACAGTATGTTTTGGCCAATGGCAGGGTTACCAGGTGTCTTGCACTTCAAGGCCTAATTACAAGAAGGTGTGGTTACCAGATGTTTAGAGAGTTAAGAAAGGGTCTACACTTGTTTGTACTTTGATCCTGAGAGGGGGAGGTCTTTTGCCCCTCCCCTTGCTAGTCTATAAAAATCCCATTAGGAACAAACTTGAGGCAACTTGGTATTGACCCAGGACCTTCCTGAAGCCATCCTGCGTCTTTATCATTTTCTTTATCTACATCTATATTTTTTCCTATCTAGAGTTTCTCAAATCCTCACTTCCCCCTTCAAGGACCCTTCGACAGGACAAGGCTGGACCCTCGACAAGCTACCTTTCTTATACCACCAAGACCATGTCCCGGAGTGGCACCACCCACAGTGGGCTGGGCCCTCCCACATCAATCAACAATTAAAGCAATGCCCCACAGACATGCTCACAGGCCAGTCTAAGGGAGGCAATTCCTCAGCTGAGGTTCCCCGTATGTTAAGTTGATAACCAAGATTAGCCATCACAGTCACACTTCTGAGGTGTAACTCTACCAACTCTGACTAGATGCACACTGCTGTACAACCAGTACAGCTGTAATACAGGTCTCTGTGGTAGTTTGTATGTAACTGACCCCCATAATCTCATAGGGAGTGGCACTATTAGGAAGTGTGGCTTTGTTGGAGTGGATATGGCCTTGTTGGAGAAAGTGTGTCACTGTGGCGGTGGGCTTTGAGGTTTCCTATGCTCAGGATACCGTCTAGTGTGTCAGTCGACTTCCTGTTGCCTGCAAGTTAAAATGTAGCCAGCACCACATCTGCCTGTGGGCCTCCATGCTCCCACTATTAAGATAATGGATTGAACCTCTGGAACTGTAAGAGAGCCACCACAATTAAATGTTTTCTTTATGAGAGTTGCCATGGTCATGGTGTCTCTTTACAGCAATAGAAACCCTAAGTAAGGCAGTTTCTATCACCTCCAAAAGTCCCTACATCCTTCTATGTGGCAAATCTGTCTTAGAGCTTTTCAAGACCGCCATATATACTGAATTATACCCTATGGAGTCACCTGAATGTGGTCCTTCACTTAGGCCAGGCATCCTAAATGGGGGAAGGAGCATGATATTGCTTCCAGGAAGACGAGCTAGTTAATAGAGTTGAAGACGCCTGAGATACTGCATCAGCATAGATCCTCCAAAAGACCATAAAGAGTTACGTATCTGTAGTGTTCAAATTCCATGGAGAGGAAGGAATAACTGGGGAAGAAGTATCTGAAAGGACCGGAGGGTGAGGAGTGGGGAGCGTAGCGGGGGAATGTCAGAAACACTTAGCAGAATGCAGAGATTCATCCTCACTGTTGCATACACTGGTAGTTTGCTCCTTTGTGGAAATGTCAGCTTGTTCATTCATTAAGTGAAGGGGTTATGTTGCAGTTTCTCTCCAAGAAAGCCCTGGAGTGGAAAGCTGGCCTGAGTGGTAAAGGTGTACTAAGTCACCGACTGACACAGCCATGTCACACTGTGCTGGGGCTTCTTCCAGGTCCTCCCTACAGAAGGAGCACATTCCATCACCAGAGCTCAGCTGTGCTCATTCCCAACAGCACGCTGGTTTCCTGCAGCAGCTGAACAGCTACCCTACGTACATTTACTCTCCATCAGTGCAGCCCTTGGGTCAAGAATCAATCCAAATCTTGTGCCTGCTTTTTATGGATTTTTTTCCCCTTAGATTGAATTGTGGAAAAGAATTCATTTTTAATGAGGTTAAAACAGAGGACTTTATTAAATTAGAAATCTAAATAGAAGGAATCCATCTATTAAGCTTTGCATCTACCACACAGCTTTTCTGATCCACTTACCAGTATGTCCTGCTAGCATGCAGAGTTTCCAGTGGTTACTGTCATGTTTTTGCTCCCTGTTTCCATCTTTCCTCAGTAAGTACATGTCCGAGGGCAGGGGTATGCATTGTTTTAAGCTAATGCTTGGGTCAAAAATTGTTTGACTGAATCCTACTTTAAAGAGTTAAATGCCTCATAGCCCACCTACCCTGACCATTTCTACTTTTTGTGGTATAAGAAATCAGTACTAACAGAAAGGTACAGCTATAGTTTAAGTCTATGAGGGAGATACATACATACATACATACATACATACATACATACATACATATTCATATACAAAACACAGATATGTAGATATGTACATATACATACATGTATGTAAGTACTTTTTGTTTGTTTGTTTGTTTGTTTTTCGAGACAGGGTTTCTATATGTAGCTTTGAAGCCTGTCCTGGAACTCTGTAGATCAGGCTGGCCTCAAACTCACAGAGGTCTGCCTGCTTCTGCATCCGGAGAGCTTGGATTAAAGGTGTGAGCCACCACTGCCCGGCTGTAAGTAAATACTTTAATTAATAAACATACACAGATTTTCTTTCTTTTTTATTTTCTTTCTTTTAACAGAGCCTCCCTATGTAGCCTTAGCTGGCCTGAAACTCAACTATGTAGACCAGGTTTGCCTCAAACTCAGAGATCCACCTGCCTCTGCCCCCTGAATGCTGAGATTAAAGGCATATGGTACCACATCCTGCAGTTTCACATATTTTAAGCACGATTTCCAGGTGTAAGTAAGGTTTTGTTGTTGGGAAAGTATGAATTAAACACACTTTTGTGTGTGTGTGTGTGTGTGTGTGTGTGTGTGTGTCAACACTGGGTTAATAAAGTAGCCTAGAACTAAATTACAGACAAAACAGGTAACCGAAACTAATCATCTGTGCTCAAGAGAAGGAACTGCAAACAGAGGCTACTGCAAACACAAACATCGCCCCTGACCACTGCTCTCGAGAAGGCGGGCAACGGTGTGTGTTTCATGATTAAATGCAGGAGGGAAAGAAAACTGCAGAACTCCACAATCTGGTGTGTGTGTGTGTGTGTGTGCAAAAAGACACTGCGCTAAACTGTCCAGCAGTCAACATCTTGGCAGAATACTGAACAAATGAATATGCTAATTTTGTTATCAAATAACAACCTCTGCAAATTCATCCAGCAGAATTTCCTAACTACTCTAGATTATGTATCATTTTCTCAAAGATTAAAAACAAGTGGGGGCATGCTTCCTGGCACATTCTACCACAGCCACAGTTGAGCCAAAATTTCAATTACTATTATGATAAATGAACATTAACCATGCCATGACACCTCTCAAACTTGTATCCTGTCTCCTGAGCTCAGGACAGCAAGTCAAATGACCCCTGTAGCACCTTCCCCCAAGTGCCTCCCAAATACCTTAAACTCAACATGTCTGAAAGTTAAACTCAAATGACATCACTATCTTCCCAAATACTAACAACACCAGGGAGCCTAGGAGTCACCTATCACTTCCACTCCTGATGTCCCAGCAGTCAGCAGTTCCCTCTTAAACCCCTCTTTATAGACAGCCGCGTCCCACCCACCTCCACTGCACTATCTGAACTCAGGTCCACTCACTCCGTGAGCTACTGACCACTTACTGGTTATCTCCCACGACAGTCTAGTGACTAGACTGTACCTCCCTCCTCGCTCATTTCCACATCCCAAAAACTGATTGGATATATTAAGTAAATAATACTACATTGGTTTGATAAATTAGATAAAATTCATATTTATAAAAGAATATAATACTGTCATAAAAAGGAATGAAATAAATCTTATATTTACATGAAATGGTATCCAAAATACGTTAAGTCAAAAAAAAAAGTGAAGAAAAACTATTCAATATTTTGTATTGGGGTCTTTAAAAGGTGAGAAAAATATATACTTTTGTGTCTACCTGTCAGTTTATGAAATCACGATGGGAGGCCACACAAGAAAAGGAAGAATTGTTACCTCAAGGCGAAGGAAGTTGATGAAGAGGAGACAGAGGAAGTCTGTAGCACAGCTGTACACATTAGCGACTTCTGAACATCAAGTTATGTAACTGTTTTACCTAGTGTCCCCCCCGGTTAGCCTTGCTTGTCCACTAGACACATCCTCCAGTCTTCTGAGAGAAGCCTCCACTGAGGAACTGCTTACACCAGACCGGCCTGTGGGCATGCCTGTGGCGTTCGGTCTTGATGGTCGGTTGCTGGTGGAGGGCCCAGCCCACTGCAGGCAGCACTCCTAGGCATTTAATCCTGGGTCCTTGAAGAAAGCTAGCCATGTATGAACCTGTGACTGGGCCAGCAAGCCACATGCTTCCACGGTTTCTGCCTTCGAGTTCCTGCTGGAGCTCCTGCCCTGGCTTAGCTCAGTGATGATGATGACCTAGAAGTGTAAGCTGAAATAAACCCTTTCCTCCCCCAAGGAACTTTAGGTTAGTGTTTTATCACAACAAAAGAATGATTACAACACCTAGTCAACAATCAACAAAATCAAAAGCAAAGAAAGATATATCTTGTTGTAGTGATAAACCATCAAGACGTTGAGCTAACTTTGCCAATGTGTCCAACCTAAGATCAAGCTTACCTGCCTGCCCACCCCGACCCCTTTCTTAACTTTCAAGGCATGAAGTTTTTCCCTGCTCAGACTTTACACTTTCCTTCTGACCCTGGAAATGGTCCTGTCCAAGCCTCTTTCCAGCTCCCTCCTACCATCCTCAAATTCCCATGCGAATAGTTCGTCTTTATTTCTTAGGACCTAATGTTTGTTTTTAAATTGGGGGGGGGGGGGTGCACATGAGTACATTCCCAAGGAGGCCAGAAGGTGATGTCAGATTTCCTGAAGCTGGAATTAGAGGTGGTTGTGAGCCACCTGATGTGGGTGCTGGAAAAAATAGACGGATCTTTTACTAGAATAGTATACTTTTAACCCCTGAACCGTCTCTCCAGCCCCTGTAAATGGTACTTGTTGATCCCCAGAAGGACTTCCAGGACTCCAAGAGTAACTCAAGGGCCACCTAACACATTGCCATTACATCCCCTTTAAATATTCACGAAGCTTAAAACAGAACTACTAGTCTGTGTTCTCCTGTCCTACTAGACTCCCGACTCCACAAGGTGTAGCTCAGTCTGTGTAGCATGGCACCCATGAGGACAGAAAACTGCCCCAGATGACTAGAATGTGCGTTTGTGGGGAAAGGCAAAGGTAACGTCTCATGACTGGGCACAATGTCTGGCAAGCTTCCAGCATCCAGACATCAGCTGAATGAGTGCATGCACACACAGAGAGAGACATGGGCTTGGAGCCAGCTTCCACACCTACCGACTGGGTCACCTCAGACAGATCACTGAACCTTCTTACACCTCCTCGTTAAATGCAAACAGTCATGCCTGCCTCTTGGAGTTCTACAAAGAGCTAAACAAAACACCCAGGAATCAAACAGATCATCGGTGCCTGGGAGAAGCCGAGGAATGGCCACCGGTACCTACAGCAACAAGTGGGCGGACCCAAAGTTTGTATCCTTTCCAATTTCTTTTTTTTTTTTTTTTTTTTTTTGGTTTTTCGAGACAGGGTTTCTCTGTGTAGCTTTGTGCCTTTCCTGGAGCTCACTCTGTAGACCAGGCTGGCCTCGAACTCACAGAGATCCGCCTGCCTCTGCCTCCCGAGTGCTCGGATTAAAGGCGTGCGCCACCAACGCCCGGCCTCCTTTCCAATTTCAAAGGTCGTTCTGCCATGGAAAGCAAAACACCTTTTGTGGAGCAGGAAAGTGACACACACTAAAATAAAAGTAACAAAGAAGGACGAGTGAGAGGGGACTATTAACAGACCGTACAGCAGCAGCAGACGGTGTTGTGCCTGTATGTAGAAGTGCCCAGAAAAGAACAGAGCACAAGGGTGTGGAAAGGGTTAAAAAAAAAAAAAGACAGCCCTGCAGTCTGCTGAATGAGGAGGAAGGGCTTATGCATAATACAGAATGGACAGATGCTGCAGCTGGTACGAGAGATCAGATGACCAGGGAGATAGGCCTTTCACGAAAGCCATCAAAGAAGTGAATTCTAACCTTCAGTAGTAGATGGCTAAGAATACACCGAAGGCTGGGCTACACTTAACCAGAAAATGGACATCTACGGAACACGTGGAAAGACCACACAAACGTCTGATGGACTGGGACAGATCGGCTCGCCTACCCTGCACAGTACCAAGCCTTAAGTACTGTGCAAGGTCTTGGCATCCACAGTGATGAAACGCACATCACCCTGTGAGGCACACCACTCCATTCTTCAACAACTGGAAGACTATTAGCAAGTGTGTGCTCCTTCTCTGTGTCCTCTGGTCCTGTCTCTCCCACAGATGAAATCTAGTATTTTGTTCACATGACAGACTTTCAAAAATCTAGGCTAATCCTAGCCTATGCACATGATCTCAACATTAATTATCAACATGCCTTTATCCCAGACTCCTGAAGAGTCTTGGCCCAGGTGGTAAAATACATGACCATCGCCGAATGGTGGTGATGCACGCCTTTAATCCCAGCAATCAGGAGGCAGAGGCAGGCAATCCCCGAGTTCGAGGTCAGCCTGATTTACAGAGTGAGTTCCAGAACAGCCAGGGCTACACAGAGAAACCCTGTCTCAAAAGAAAAAAGAAACATATACGTGTGTGTATGTGTGTGTGTGTGTGTGTGTGTGTGTGTGTATGATCATCTAGTTACAAGACACCCTCCCTCCTTTGAAACAGTGCTTCATTTCATGAAACACTCACCAGCCACGCCTCCTGCTACAGATTTTCCAGCCTCACACCAACCCTCTAAGTCCTTGCTCGGAATGAGTTCTAAGCAACTAGTGTCCCTAACCTGAAAGTGACCTTCCAGGTTTAGGGTCACAAGAAAATGCAGGGTTTATTCCTCTGGTCACAGAAGATCACCTTAGCAGAAACCATGTCACATCTTTTACCCAGGTGGAGTCTGAGTTAGAATTCAAACTTTTCAATCTTTTTCCTCGCATTTCCACTAGGAATCCATGCACTCAAGACAATTAGGTCAATTACTAATATGCTCGATAAAAATGCTTAAGATGGTCACATTTTGTGAACTATGTCAATTGCATGAGATTATTTTGAAACATCTGTATGCCAATACAGAATATCCTGAAAGTATTTGAAAGGAGGACCAAAATACACTTATAAATTTATTCACTAATTCATTCAAATAATACAACTTATCAAGCGTCCCTGATTTGGGTTATTATTTCTCTATTTTTCATTATTGTGTATGTGTGTTGTATATGGTGTGTGTGAGCATGAGCACACACATGCTGTGGCATACACACAGAAGTCACAGACGTTTGGGAGTCAGCTCTCATCCACCTTGTTGAGGTGGAGGTTCTCTTGTTTCTCCTGTAGGAGTGCTGAGATTGTAGATGTGTGCCACTGATCTTTTTAAATGGGTTCCAGAGATAGAACTCAGCCTTGTACCACAAACGCTGACATCCACTGAGCTTCTTGACAGCCCCCAGCACTGGATTTGGGTTAGAAGATTCAAAAATAGGGCTGGAGAGATGGCTCAGAGGTTAAAAGCACCAACTGCTCTTCCAGAGGTCCTGAGTTCAATTCCCAGCACCCACATAGTGGCTCACAACCATCTGTAATGAGATCTGGTGCCCTCTTCTGTATACATAATAAATAAATAAATCTTTAAAAAAAGATTCAAAAATAGTAACTGTACCGTGCAAAACAACGAAACATCTTTCACGGGCAATCAAAAGACACGTCATCCAGGAAAGAGCAGAGGAACATGGCGTGCCCCTAGATGTGGCACATGAGGACGTAATTTATTTTATGTAGTGCTGTGGTGAGATATATGACCAAAAAAATCAAACCATAACGTGCCATCAGACAAACTCAAATGGCAGAACATGCTGATCTAGTTTGTCAGAATCGTTAGCTGGCATCATGAAAGACAGAAGCAGACGATGTGCGTCACAGTGAAGGAAACAAGACTGAGTTAAGAGGAAGGTGGAGAAGAATCGGTCTGTCTTAAAGCCACAGAAGGGGGGCGGGCTGCAGGTGGGGAGAGAGGAAAGTTCCACAGACACTGAGAATGCCACTCGGACTAGATAAGTGGGGTACAGCATTCTGAAGAAATTCCAGTGTGAAAGAATCTGGCCAGTGAGAACCTACAGAAGCCACGGTGTAAAGCTAGCTGTCACATAGCAATCACTAGCACACACACCACATACACGTATCCATGCAACCTTGTACATAATGCAAATTCCACCAGGGGCTGAGGAGATGTCTCAGACGGTAAAGTACCCAAGGGCCCGAGTTCAATCCCTACAAGCCACTTAAAAATGGGGCAGTTCCCCATGCTTATAATCCCAGTCCTGAAGACAGGAACGGGCAGGTATCCGGGGACCACTGGCCAGCGACCCCAGCTTAATCTGGGAGCCCCAGGTCCCAGAAGAAGACCCCTATCTCAAAAACACCAAGGTGTGTGGCTCCTGATGAACAACACCTGGAACAGGAAAACCTGGACCCTGGGCCACCAAACCCACAGGGAACCCCCATTCTAAGAGTCAGGCAGTGCTGACCTTGTCCCCGCAGGAAGACAGAGAACTGCCTCGCTGTAGTGCGGAGCCTGGTCTCACCCTGGACCAGCCCCGGAAAGGTCAACATTTCTATCTCACCGGCAGTGTGCACACACAGGAGAGTCAGCATGTCCGTACTGTGCACTTAGGAACAGGGAACGGGGCTATCTTTCTGGATTCTCCTGGACCACCGGGGACAAAGACGGCACAGTTTGCTATTCTGAAATTCAAACAGTTCCTAAGACGGCACACTAAGTTGAGCATCGAACATTTTCTACAGACTTGATGCTGTCTGGGGGAGGGAGCACGGAGAACCAGACGCACAAGATTTTACACGGAGCACTAAACAATGTAGAGTCACTTAGACTGATTTTCAGATATACACGATTGAAAATAACTAAATCTTTTAAAAAGTACAGTAAAGGGGCTAGAGAGAGAGATGGCTCATCGTTAAGAGCATTGGCTGCTCTTCCAGAAAACCTAGGTTCATTTCCCAACACGTACAGGGCGGTCACAGCCATCTGAAACTCCAGTTCCAGGGGATCCCAAACTGTCTCTGGCCTCTGCCAGCACCAGACACACGTGTGTTGCATCAACATACAAGCAGGCAAAACACCTATACACATAAAATAACAATAAATATAGCCTTTTTTGAAGAACAATAAAATTAACTTTTTTCATATTAAACAAATAAATCATCTTATAATTAAAATTAAAATGAATAAAATATAATAATGAAAACAAAATCTCAAACATCAAGTTTTCAAATACTGAAAGTCAACATAGAAGGTTGGCCGGTGGTGGCACACGCCTTTAATCCCAGCACTCGGGAGGCAGAGGCAGGCAGATCTCTGTGGGTTCGAGGCCAGCCTGGTCTACAGAGTGAGATCCAGGACAGGCGCAAAGCTACACAGAGAAACCCTGTCTCAAAAAAATTAAAAATAAAAATAAAAGCAGAAAGAAGGAATAAAGGCAAAAAGTAAAAAAATCACTGAGTCTGGGGAAAAAAATTTTAAAAAGTTATTAGTACCGAGATATCCAAGAGATAGCAGCTACGTTAGGGAAAAATAACACAAATAACTCAACAACTAAGTAACCTAAGTAAGCCGAGGGGGAAAGGAAAAGCCAGAGACCAGCTGCGCTTCAATGAGAAGAAAAAGGGTGGGAATCTTCCCCCGACCCTAATGAGTTCAAAACCAAATACCCGACTGCAGGAACACCCGACCTCAGGAACACCCGACTGCAAGGAACAGCGGAAGTACCCCAAAACAAGAGAAGGATGGAAAAACGCAAACATAAAATCACAACCACGATCTGGTGGACAGAGCACAGGGAGGTGTGGCGGGATTAGACCCATCTCAGAAACACCTATTACCAATATGGACTTGGGGACTTGGCCCGGTGGTAAAGCACTTGCTACATTTGGTCCTCGGCACTGGGGTGGGGGTGGGGAGTTGTGGTGGTGTTGTATTTGTGCTCTAACAAATAAAGCTTGCCTGGGGATCAGAGGAAAAAGCCAGCCACTATATTAGACACAGAGGTCAGGCAGTGGTAGCACAGGCCTTTAATCCTAGCATTCGGGAGGAACTAGCATTCAGGAGGGAGACAAAGATTCATCTGGATCTCTTTGAGTTCAAGGCCACACTTGGAACAGAGCCAGGTGTGGTGGCACATGTCTTTAATCCCAGCACTAGTTAACCATAGAGGTCTGGAGGTCTGTACAGATAGACAGGAAGTGACAGAGCTGGGCAGAAAGAGGAAGTGATGTAGCTGGGCAGAGAGAGGAAGTAAGATGGCAGGGCACAGAAAGGTATATAGACGTGAGTATACAGGAAGTAGCTCTCTTGAGGATTTCTAGCAGTAAGAACTTGTGGCTGGCTTGTTCTATCCCTCTGATCTTTCAGCTTTCACCCAAGTTTCTGGCTCTGGATTTTTTTTTTTTTTATTAATAAGACTGTTTAGCAATTCGTGTTACAGAGAGTCGTAAAACATTAGCCCTAGAATCAACAGGATCTAGCCATACACATTTCTAAAGAGCCAAATGAGCTTCAGATCCAAATGCAAAGTTAGGAAGTCTATTATTAGTAAAATTTATCATATTGATGCCTTAAATCACAAACTATCTCTACATAGGGAAAAACATGCAAAAATAGCCAATACATGCTTCATATTTATTTAAAAATAAAGACAAATGAAAATCTATGTCTATAATACCAGGATTTAAGTAATAATATTCCGCCATCTACTTTTTTATTTGGAAACATGAAAAATTAGAGACCTTTTTGGACAAAGCACATTTTGCATGTCCCTCCCCATTCAATCAATCAATCAATCAAAAGGTAAAGTTGTTTAAAAATACATACAGCTAAAAAACCTTCCCAGTATTTTATTACTCTTCTGGGGGAGGTTAACTCCTCCTAGACTCTCCTTCAGGTCTGACTGGTACCTGGGAACAGTTTAAAGAGGTTTCCCTTGGGGAAGTCTTTGGGCTCTATCTGGAACTCAGCAAGGCAGCTCCACAGCCTGAGTTTCCTCCACTATGCAGAAGGCACTTGGCATAAAAAGGCACCTTCCCGAAGGAAGTAGACTGCTGTTTGCAAGAGCCGTGCGATTACCTGGGGTCTCCTGCAAACAGCTGCTTCTACAGCAGCAAAAAGGAATTACAAGCCACGGACATCACAACGTGCTTTTACAGACACCTGACAGGCTGCTCACAGTCTCTTAAGTGTGGTTCCCAAATGCGCTCAGCCTCCAGCCCAGCGGGTTCTTTAAAAAGAGGCAGAGATAGGCTGGTCAGAAAGACAGGAGGGGCGGAGGGTAGAGAGGTAAAGGAGAGCACCGAGTTAGAGATCAGCTCAGTTCCAAAGTCAGTTCCAGCAGTGTGGCCTCAGGGATCCTGGTCAGATGGAGGGGCAGCAGAGCCTGGCTCAGCGTCCTTCCTAAACGGAGGTGCTCCTCTTCTGCGCCTATCTTCCAAACCATCAGTCATCCATGGAAAGCAACCGCCAGCAAGAAATGTATCAATACTTAAAATGCACATATCTTTGGGCAGCCTTTCCAAGCCTAGACCCGGATCTGCAGTTCAGAGGCACATGGCAGTGTCAACCAAGCCGCTTTAGAACAGAAAAATAAAGACTGGAGGCTGGAGCACAGCTTCCACTTCTCTATTACTTTTGAAAGGGTAATAGCAGTACAGGTGGTACAATTCAAACGAATAAAGGCATGCTGCTGTGACTCGGCCCTGGCTTCAGCCAGACTCCCCAGGGCTCGTGACTGTGGCCGAGGTCTCCAGTGTGGCTGTGCTTTGAAGGACTGGGACTATTCAAAGGTTCATGTCCTGGGAGGTCCTTAGGTCAGGGGACGCTGCCGAGCACTTGCCTAGCATGTCTAAAGCCCTGAGTTCAATCCGCAGTGCTACAAAATACATAAATAAATGCAAAAAAAGGAAGCGGACATGTTCATAAATGAGTGTTTTTTTTTTT
>CABHPP010087802.1:0-26180 GCA_902168425.1 Peromyscus attwateri | reverse complement strand
ACACACACACACACACACACACACACACACACACACACACACACACAAATAAAACAGAAGAAAGCACTTCCAGAGAATCTGTAACAAAGTGGAAAAATGAGAGAAAGAAAGAGTGAGGTGAAATAGGAGGGATTCAGGGACAGGTTAGCCTGGGCTCGAAGCTTTAGGGAGATGTGGACCATAAAAAGTACTCCAGAATCTGCCATGTCATGACGACAGAAAGACATTTATTTCCAAATGTCAGACAGTCCTGGAGAACTGTGGCTGAGGGAGTTAAATGCCGGACACCTCCTCCAAGACCATTTTAGTTATTAACAGTAATTCTCCAGAAATGAAGAAAGGTGTTGGTGATCATGTGACCCTGACCAAGGGACCCATGAGATCAATAACATCAACTATGGGATTCAGTTCCAAATGAGGCTGTGAGGCAGCCCATCACGTAGCATTTGCAAAGAATGAAACCCCCTTAAACCTCTGAGCCTCATCAAGGAATTCAGAGTGCTGGGGCAAATCTTCACTTGCAGAAGAAGTCCAGACAGGCACTGTCTTTTGTTCTATCCTATAGCATTCAGACCCAGGGGAGCTGGGCAAGAACTTTCAAATGAAGAGTGAAGGGTTCATTATTATATTGGACTGAATACTGATTGGGGACTGTGATCTGAGATTTAAAGTGACCACACACTCTCTATTACCTAAAAGAAAAAAACTACCAAAGTCATTGCATTTCTCAGTTTTAACCTGTGGGCAAGAAGGCTAGCCTCACTGGAGGGAACTTGAAGGGGAAATTTCCTTTGTCACAATAGATAGTCGCTTGCAGAACAGATAGTCTGTATCACAACAATTTTCTATTTAAATGACTTGGATAGTCTCCAATGAATTACAACCTAAATACTTTAACTAAGGACTTGTTTCCTTGGGAGGTCTTAGAAACACTACTTTAGTCCCATGGACGAATATTAAGGAGTTTATAAGGATTTTCCTTGAAACTATGTTCTTAGGATTATTATACGTGTGTGTGTGTGTGTGTGTGTGTGTGTGTGTGTGCATGCACACGCGCATGTGTGTAGTGTAGTGTAGTGTGTGCATGTGCGCATGTATATGTGGCTGTACACACGTCTGCCTGTGGAAACCAGAGATGAACATCAGGTATCTTCCTAGGCCATTTTCCACCTTATAGTTTGAGACATGGTCTTTTACTGAATCCAGTGCTCACACACTGGCTACACTGACTGGCCAGAAAGCTCCAGGGATATACCTGTCTCCACTCTCTCTCTTCTTGCACTAGGGTTACATGTATGCATAATCATGCCTAGTTTTTCACATGGGCTCTGGGGATCCAAACTCGGGTCCTCATGCTTTACCAGATGAGTCGTTATCTCCCAGTCCTGTGATTTGCTATTTTTGCTGAGTTTATTTTGCCTGTGGTGGCCTGAGTTAGAGTCCTTTGTGGAAATTACAAAGGATTCTAAGGGTATGCTTTCTAAGTCGTCTTTGCCAGATTGTCATTATAAGACAGCACCAATCTCCATTTCACAGTTGAGGGCAAAAATGCAGAAAGTTCAGTAAATTGCCCAAGATCATGCTCACAAACTGGAAAATTCTGGAAATCTGGGCCATTTGTTTGTGGTGAGACAGTTTCCCCACTCTTCCTGTTACAGTGGGGAACACCTAGCTTTGGAGAGAAGTCATTGACATCATGGATTGAGGCTTTTGTTTTGGAATGTTCAAGCATCTTTTCAGGGAGGTTATTTGTTTCTGTTCATGTAATACAGTTAGCCTGTTGCATACAAGATGAAAAGAAAATGTTTTCCTCTGCTTGGTCATTCCATTTTTAAAAGTACAGAGAGAGACAAGTCTATGGATGCTGCCGACACTAATGTGTGTGGGAAGGCTCACTAGAAATGAAAACACTAATTTATCTTAGTCTAGTGATTACTCGGGCTCCTTCATTCCCTCTTAGTAGAAATTGCTAACAATGTGAGACTGGGGCCTGACTGGAGTTTTATTATTGTTTGCTTGATTAAATAACACTCTCAGAGACACGGACTTATAATTATGCCTAGTACTTCAAATCATCTTATTTATTTATAAGACATAGTAAGTTTTTATTCCTCTTCCTGCAGCTGTCACCATGGTAGATAGGTCTTATTTTTTGGCTTTCACCACATTAGAACAGATTCTCATTAGACTTTACCACATTTATTGTACAACATTTCCAAGCCTTATCCTTTCTCTATGGATAGGGTAATTCTTATCTTGTGTAATTTTCTCAGGATGAAATCTTGATCATGCCATTTTAAAGTTCTATAAAATGAAAAGCTAAGAAATGATTTGTATAAAGTTTTTCTTTTTCCCTTTTAAACTAATTAGGCAGTTTGGTTATTCTTTCCTTGCGTATACACTGATGTAAATAGCAAGCTATTGTGCTCTAGAAAAGAAAACCTTTACATGAATGGCTCATCAGAGACATTACGGATAACAGAAGCATCATTGTTGGCATATTCAAGTCCACAAGTAGTGGGAAAGACACATAGATGAATATTTTATTCCACTTGGGATACATTTATGTGGACACATCTCAAGGCACAAACTTGGGTAATAAAATTCCCCTTATGAAGCTCTGTACAAATCAGCTAAGTCACTTCCATCTAGGTAGAAAGTACAAAAGTGATAATAGAAACTGTGTCTGACCCCGTACTGTTTTACATGCAGCACTCTGCTGAGCACTCTGTTTAATCTTCATAGAAGTCCCTATAACTAAGTTCACTATTGACTCTTCCGATCTATGTAGCGTCCGTTTTTTTTTGGTTTTTCGAGACAGGGTTTCTCTGTGTAGCTTTGCGCCTTTCCTGGAGCTCACTTGGTAGCCCAGGCTGGCCTCGAACTCACAGAGATCCGCCTGCCTCTGCCTCCCCAGTGCTGGGATTAAAGGCGTGCGCCACCAACGCCCGGCTATAACTAAGCTATTATCATGTTCTTTCTTTTCAATTCAGGTAATTGAGGCAATCTTGGTCAAAGTCACATTTATTTTAATATGTTGAATTAGGATTTAAGTTTTATTAGATTTTTAAAAAAGGTTTTCTTTTAAGACAAGGTCTCATATAGCCCAAGGTGATCTCAAATTCACTATGTAGCTGCTGACCTTAAACTTCAGATCCTCCTGTCTCTACTTTCCAAGTGCTGAGATTACAGGTATGTGCCACCACTCCCAGCTTGGATTTAAATGTCTAATTATCCAATTTTCAGAGCTTAACTTCTTCCGTATGCTACCTATCATCACAGGAGAAGAGAGGCCATTTTAGAAGCCAATTAAACTTCAAGCCAGAAATCCTTCCTATGGTGTGAACGAATTAGATAATGAGCAAAGAGGATGTAGTCAAAGAAACCAGTTTTGCTATTTTGTTTGAGGAAGGGTAGAGGTAGTAGTGATTTTAAAAAAGTAACTCTTTAGGTTAAACTTGTTTACTCTCTAAGAAGATTGATCCTAAAGGGTAACATATACATTTCTATCAGTCTTTAATTTGGCTGTTCCTTTGCCCGAATGCTCTTCACTGAGCCTTGAAGCCTTTGCTCAAATGCCAACTTCTCCCCAAGCCTAACTTCACTATCATATTTAAAACTAGAAACACCAGCACCAGAACTTGGGATTCTCACCCTAATTTGCTTTAGTCTTTACTCTATACAGCCTGTCACTTTTTAATATATTACCCAACTGATTAAACTGTTATGTCACTTGTTTAATCACTTTCCTCATTAAGACTGTACACAGTGCAAAGGAGGGGATGGACTCCAAGCTCCCACAACTCCACAGTGAACATACAATGCATAAATCAGGAAATATGTCCTCAGGAATTATAATCAGGCCATTGACACACAAGATATGTCAAGCTCAGACCTTGACCTGAGGAAAAGCTCAGTGCTGTCATGAATGTTGCAGCAGAATTCCCTCTCCCTCCCTTCCCTCCCTCTCTCTCTCTTTCACCTACTAGTATTGTGGAAGAAGCAGTTCATTTTGGAGAAATCGTATCTGTGGTTATCGGGAATGAACATGAAAGTCATCTTTTCTGCTCCATAACTTCATTGTTGTCCTAGTAATCCATGTCTGCACACTAAATGCAACAAAGTGGGGAAGGAGAAGTAACAAAGAGCTAGAAGTGTTTGCTACTGTTCTTATCAGGAAAGTCTGATCAGGGCAAATTGACTCTTCCAAAGCAAAGGGTAATTTCTTTCATCTCTATAATTCAGAATGGCTCTCTCCATCAATGCTATTGATTGCACCTTAATGTGTAATGTAGAGCATCCGATAAAGACACCACTGGGAGTAACTGTACTCTAGGAAAAGAGGAAACAGCTTGTAAGTAAAGTAAACCCAAGAGCTTTGGGGTAGAAGTTGAAAGGCAGATGAGAGGATGGTTAGAAGGAATCCACACATCATCATATTAGTTTTAGAAATAGACTTTGAGATTAACATTAACAGGAAACAGACAGACTGGTGTAAATACCTGCCTACATTGTGTGACTACGAGAAAGTCTGCAATGTTTTCTTTGGAGATCAGCAGCAGCAGGTCATCATTTTGAACATGAATGAACAAACTGTAGTCTATACTAGCCAAGTTTGATTTGTTACCTACTTTTGTGATTTGTGTGGCCGTGTGTGCGTGTCCATATAGGTGCCAGTACACGTGAAAGTGTGTGTGTGTGTGTGTGTGTGTGTGTGTGTGTGTGTGTATGTGTGTGTGTGTGCTCATGCATGTGTGCAGAGGGCCCAAGTTGACACCAGGTGTCTTTCTTGAGCACTCTCCACTTTATTTATTGAGATAGGGTCTGTTGCCAAACCTAGAGCTTGCCTGTTATGGCCAATCTAGCTAGGCAGTTTGCCCCGGAGATCCAGTCTCTGCCTCCTGAGTTTTGGGATCACAAGCAATGCCATGCCTGCCTGGCTTTTACATTAGCTCAGAGACTCTAAACTCTGGACCTCATGCTTCTGGAGCTTTTGTGCACAGAGCCATCTACCCATCCCTGCCATCTTTTTCTATATGATTCAAGAGCTAATGATGACTTTTATAGATTTAACTGATAATAAAACAAAATGAGAGCAATATATTTTGTTATATATATGTGTGTGTGTGTGTGTGTGTGTGTGTGTGTGTGTGTGTGTGTGTGTGTGTATTGTATGATATTCACATTTCAGCATTGGTAAGGAAAGCTATGTTGGAATACAGCAACATTCATTTGATCCTGTTTTGTCTGTGACTAATTTTGTGTTACATTAATAGAATGGAGTATTTACAACAGAGTATATATGGACCACAAAGCTGAAAATATTCGCTATTAGTTCTTTATAGAGTAAGTTTACTTCCTCCTGGGTTAGAACTTCAGTTGTTTTTCTATACTTTTGTAATGGAGATGTGATAGGCTTTCTTTCTTACAGACATCTTTTCTTAATAAGATAAAATTTCAGTCCAATACATTCATTCCATTATGATATATTCTATCTAACATCTTTTTCTAATTTTGCTGCTTCATAGCCTTGCTAAATGTCTGTCATCCTGAAAACAATTCATTAACAAAGCTGTGTATCTGATGAGGAGTAATAAGTGCTGTTCATTAATTTAAGAAGAATTCCAATTTTATTGACTTTTCCTTCAAATTGTTTTCAGTTTAATAAAACTGAACTGCACCTAATAGAGAATTAAATGTCTGCATTTGCCTCAAAAGTTGAAACTGCCTTAATTTTTTAGACTCTCATTAGAATGTGTTGATTCTTTTTCTCAGGGCAGAAAATGTTGTATGAGCTCTAAGACCTTTTCCAAATGAATTTGAACCTCTGGGATTAGCGCCATGGGTGTAGGAGAACTTGTTAATCATGGTTTCCAGTCTGGCAATGCAGCAGTCACAGGAGCTTAGTCTTGTTGGTGGCTATAAATCCACTTGAATGTTCCCTTTTCTCCCAGCTTGTAAGGACAAATATGATTCTATTACTCTCACTGTTGGATTCCCTTTTCTCCCAGCTTCCATCTGCTTATGCAGAAACTTCAGTACCTTGTGAATTTCCCCTTCTCAGGTGCCTAAAGGGTCCTCAGGGCAACCTTTCTGGTGCCCATTTATCAGGCAAAAACTAAAAAATCAAACCCAAAAACCCAAAAACAACAAAAAAGGTCTCAGGACATGCAGGTGCAGTTGGTGTTTTTATCCCAACTATAGCTGTGTCTCTCACCTCAGTGTTGCTCAGTTTCTGCGCATCTCAATCTTCCCATGATCCTGCTGGTCTTAAAAACTCTTAAGAGATGTATCATTGCTGCTCCCATAAGACATATTTGTTGTTACTGCGTTCCAAGATCCATTTCCATCAGGTACTGAATGTCAGTTTCTAACATGAGAAGGAGTCTCTGATCCCTTCCCCCAAAACTTTGGTTCTAAAGTGACACAGAGTTTTGAGAATCAGAAGGCTTTTGATCTTGCTCATGGTATTTCTTCATTCCTGTTCTCATTTTCCTACAAATGTTCCTGTCCCCAGAGCTCATGTCACTTTCTCCTTCTACCCTCTGGGGTTGGTTCCAAGTTCTTCTTCACAATCTCCACTTCTTTTATTGGGTCTGATCTCTTACAATCTACCCTCCATTGGGGTCTCTCCAGTGTTTACACATGTCACATAGCCTAGCCATGCCCTCCATATAGGAACATCCCCTCCTGTTATTCAACTTGGGTTTCCCAGGCTGTGCTCAAAATCACCTTTGGCCACTCATTCTCCAGTCACCAACTAAAGGAGTGAAATTAATAGTGGAAGGAAGAAAAAGGAAATTTATTCAACACAGCCATATTGGGAAAAGGGACAAAGAGATTCACCCCCAAAATTTTTTTTCAGGGTGTGAAAGTGAGATGAAGTTTAAAAACAAGACCAAATATTTGCATATCTAAGCAGTCCCCATCAAAGTGTGGTTCTACCCACCATGGACTCAACATTGTGTTGGGGGAGGGTGGGAGAGCCAGGGCTGGGTCATAAGCCTTGTCCTATAAGGACAAGTTCGAATTGTTAGAAACCTCTTTCCAAACACAAGTTTCCCCTCTGGCAAGGGCCATTTTCTTCTCCCAGCATGAGACATGTGAATAAAATTCCCATTTCTTTGTGGTTCGTTATTTCAATAGTCTGATAGTCAGATTGAGAGACAGAAGTGTCTATTTAGAATATTTTTTGTTTCAGCCAAACCAATTGCACTATTTAGAGGGAAGAGGAAGGATTATAATACTTAAGAAACATAAAACCTACTGGACTCCGGAAGCTCCTAAAGTTTAACAAGCTCCATAAGGACCTTCCCCATGGTTATGTAAGGAAGAAAGGCTCTTCAACCAGCTTCAGCTGCTTGAAAGTCACAAGGAGTTCTAGGGATGCAGCTTTCATGAGTCATTACCTAGACTGACAGGGGACTTTTGGATGATGCAGCTGCCTTTGAGTCATCTGAGCTCTGTAACGAACTCCTCATCCATGCACCTTCATAAACTCACTGGTTTACCAAACTAGACGTAGGTGGAATTATTCCTTTGACATGTTGTTGGTATCCTATCACTTCTGTAAAGCAAACTAAAACAAGATAATGAGACAGAAAGTGATAAGTAGGCAATACTATTTGTATTAGCTACTTTTCTATTGCTGAGACAGAACATCAAGGTCAAGGCAACTTATAAAAGAAAATATTTAATTGGAAATATGGTTTCAGAGTAGTAGAGTCCATGTGGGCCAAGAAAAGGCATGGCAGCAGTAACAGCTGAGAGATCACATTGTAAAATCTCAAGCAGGAAGCAGAGAACACACTAGGGATAACATGGGCTTTTGTTATTTTTTTTATTTTGCTGAAAATAGATTTTTTTCATACAATACATTCTAAACACAATCCCCTCTCTGTTTACTCTTCCCAGTTTCTCCCCGTCTCCCTTCTCATCTAGATCCACACCATTTCTGTCTCTCATTAGAAAGCAAACAGGAATCATAGGAATAATAATAAAATAAGATATGATAAAACAAAACCAAACAAATCAAAATAGGACACAACAAATAAACAGGAAAAGAGCCTAAGAAAAGACAAAAGAAACAGATACAGACACAGAGATGCAAAGGACCTGTAAGGTAAAAATGAACATAAATAAATAAATATAAAAATAAAATTAAAATAAAAAATATGGGGGAAAAAGCCTTGCCATGACATCATGAGACAAAGAACTGCGAAAGATGCTATTGAATTCATTTCCTGGAAATGGGGGCAGAGAGTGAGGAGAGGCCAACAAGAGGTAGACTACTACAGAGCTGGAGATGGTACTGGGGGGTTGGATTTGGAGGAAAAGTAGGAGAGTGAAGATCTGAAGCTCACCTATCTGCTTCATTGGCCTACTTGATTCCAGCAGGCTTGGCAGTCAGGGTCCCAAGGAATGCATGCTAGTGTCAGGGGGCTGAGACAAAGGGATGTGTGGGGAAGAAGGTTGGAAAAGATCTGTATTATACACTCGAGTCAGATAGAAAGGGGAGGCCTCAGCAGGTATTATACTATAGAGCTGGAGATGAAACTAGCAGACTGAATTTTTGAGGTGAGGAAAGAGAGGTGAAGATCTGTAGTTAGCCCACCAGCTTCTTTGGCCTGTGTGGTTCCCAGTGGTAGCATGGGCTTTTGAAACATCAAAGCTCACCCAGTGACACATGCCCTATAATAAGGCCACAATTCCTAAACCTTCCCAAATAGTTCTACCAAATGAGGACCTACTATTCAAATATGAGGGCCTTTTGGGGGCCATTTTTATTCAAAGTACCACACTCCTGTAAAGAGACAGGTTTGAGAGAAGACCGTTGGAGGAAGTCACTTTGGGGGCAAGACTTAGAAACCAAAGAATGAGTTATGTGCTGACCTTGGAGAAGACATGTAAAAGTATGTTCCAAGTCACTGGGATTAGGTTACACTAGATCTAGATGTAGTTCTTGGGTTAGTGCAGACAGGAATTCATTCAAGCGTAGCCTGCCATCTCAGTCATATTCCCCTCCCTTTTCCAGAGAACTTAAGCATGATGTCTGACCTAATAAATAATATTCTCCCCTTTTCTCCACCCCACAAAGTCATTATTTATGATTATCTACTATTTTCCAGAGAATTTAATTTAAATGATGGTGATCCCGGGAGGCTGGTGTTTGTTCCTACCTTTAAGGAAGTCACATGTCTTGAACCAAAAAAGTAGAACTAGTAAATGACAAAAGAGAGTTTGAAATAATGTCTATGGCACTCCCTAACCTGAGATATCTCCATCATTTGACAGACTTCTCAGCTTCAGCCTCTTATTTCATATCAGCTATCCTGAGATTGTGAAGCTTGGGTGAAGATTCCGTTGTCAGAAATGAGGAGGATGGGAAAGGAGGACTGTTTGAGTAGGAAGATGTATAAGTTACAGAAAGTTGTTGAATCACTTACTGCAAAGTTCAGAGTCCTATCTCTGGCTTTATCAGTGACCACATAGTGGTAGATATTGCAGAAAGAAACAGAGGATACCCATCTTCTTTACTCCTTCATTGGCATCCTGGGATTGACCACCTAGATGCAAGGTATCTTGTAGTAGGACAGGCCCATAGGGTCTAGGAAATTGGCTCAGACCAGTTGCCAAGGCATGCACATAATGTCCTTCCTTATGAGCCAACCTGGAGTCTACCTGAATGCCTAGTAACAGGTGCTGTCAGAGTTCCTGGTTGCTGTCAGAGGTCCTGATCTTGTGGAGCTCCTGGTAGCTGTCAGAGGTTCTGATCATGTGGAATCTGCCTGAGGGCTTAGCAACAGATGCTGTCAGAGTTCCTGATCAATGTCAGAGTTCCTGATCATGCCCAGCCAATGAGGGATGACCATGCACACTGGAAGGTATATAAGGCTTTCCCTATTATTGAATAAAGGAGTTCATTATTTGCCTTTAACTGACTCCCAGTGTCTGTGCTGTTGACGCCGTGCCTTCTCACCCCCTCCCCCAAGGAAGCATTAGAACCCAGCAACAGTATCTCACTTCCACACAGAAGATATATGTGGAATAGGTAAGCTATGATGAAGAATGTGTACTGTACATGATTCCTCCTTGTAAGATCGGGTTCCACATGTCATCTTCTTTAATACCGTTATTACAAGTGTTTGTGGTAATCAGTAACAAAGATTGTCTCATTTGATGGAATCTTCTAGGACCAGCGGCTTCAATACCCTATTCTTGAAATAGCAGCCTTTTCCTGCAGGCAAAGGGGTGATCCTCTAGCACAAAGTAACGTTGAGGTAAAACTGGAAAAAGTGTCTATTCTCTTTTGATTCTCTACAGGGATGTTTTATGGTTACATAGGCCCAGCCTACTCAGAGATTCTGTCTAGGTGTAACTTAATATTATCATCTACAAATGTATTTACTCTAGTGTCTTCCTTGGAATAGGGGTTCACTTTAGATTTATGAACTACCAAACATGCTGTTGAAGGCTTTCAGATCCCTTGCCTCTAAGCAGGGATCCTAATTAATTATGTACTCATTATTTAATGAATGTAATTGTTCACAAATTCAATTGTTTCTTCATTACTCCTTTCATTTGTTGGCCCTCTGGGACATTGATGACTTTGAACTATTTAGTACAGAGGAAGCAGTTATCAGTTCTCAGAATCTGCATAGAGTTGTTCACTACTATTAGGGAAAAGACACATTTGCAAAGACAGGGAAACTCTTATAAAAGATCATTCCCAAATCTTATCAGCTTAACATAGCGAAAGTTAATAGGTCACTAATGCAAGAAGAAAAGTCTGTGGATTCTTTCTCAGATGGTTCTCCTAGGAGTCTCTTCTTCAGACACTGGGCTCAGAAACAGGCTCCTGCCATGTTGTGGCTCCATGTTCCTGTAAACTGATAGAGTTCACTGCATTCAGCTATCCAAGAAAGAAAGAAAAGAAAATAGCACATATGCAAAGATTATGGAGATAGGGCCATAAAGAGGGGTGCTATTCCTTCTCTGTCCATCCTTTTGGTCCAGACTCAACTATTGGCTGCATCATAGACCTGAAAATTAACAACAGATGGTTATCTTAGAGGAGAGGGAAATGATTTGGTGAATAACTGTCCACTCACAGTAAGTAAAATGCTAGTCACCATGCCAGCTTTTGCTCTTCAAATATTTCAAGTGTTGGTATTCCCCCAAACACTGACATCACCATACTTCTCAAATTGATTTTAAAATATAGTATCTTAGCTCTGCAAAACTACAGTTAATAAATGTCAATTGTATAGCTACGAACCATTCACTTAAAAATAAACCATTTTGAAGATGGGGTGGTAATGTTTGTTTGTCTTTATTTTTATCATCATCTACATTTCATCTGTCATTCATCTTTCCTGCCTCTGTGTTGTATGCATGTGTGTGGGTGCAGGTCCATGTGCTGTATGTGTGCCTATGGAGACCAGAGGTTAGTGTTGGGTGTTTTCTTCTGTCACTCTCAACTTGTTATTAGACAGGGTACCTTACTGAACCCAGAGCTCACTGACTAGACTGGCTGATCAGCAAACCTCTAGGATCCACCTGTCTCTGAATCTCAGTGCTAGGATGGCAGACACAAGACCAGCTTTCTTGATTAGAGTTGGGGATCCAAACTTAGGTTTTCACCTATGTGCAGCAAGCACTTAACCTGCTGAGCCATTTCCCCAGCCCATCACTGACTTTTCTCTCTTAGGAAGTGATCTCATTTCTTAATAAAGAAAATGAAATCAGCCCTCTGTCAGGTGTGGGGTTGGTGAAGATCTTCTTCCATTCTGTAGGCTGAAATTTTGTGTTATTGACAGTGTTCTTTGCCTTACAGAAGCTTCTCAGTTTCAGGAGGTTCCATTTATTAATTGTTGATCTCAGTATCTGTGCTACTGGTGTTCTATTCAAGAAGTGGTCTCCTGTGCCAATGCATTCAAGGCTACTTCCTTTCTCTTCAACAAGGTTCAGTATAACTGGACTTATGTTGAGGTCTTTGATCCACTTAGACTTGAGTTTTGTACAGAATAATAGATATAGATCTATTCCTCTACATGCCGATGTCCAGTTATACCAGCACCAAAATATATGAAGAACTCAAGAATCTAGACATCAAAATACCAAAGAATCCAATTAAAAATGGGGTACATATTTAAACAGAGAATTCTCAGCGGAAGAATCTCAAATGGCCGAGATACACTTAAAGAATTGATCAATATCCTTAGCCATCCTGGAAATGCAAATCAAAATGACTCTGAGATACCATCTTACACCTGTCAGAAAGGCTAAGATAAAAAACACTAATGACAACCTATGTTGGAGAGGATGTGAAGTAAGGGGAACATTCCTTCACTACTGGTGGGTGTGCAAACTTGTACAGCCACTTTGGAAATCAGTATGGCAGTTTCTCAGAAAATTGGGAATCAATCTACCTCAAGACCCAGCTATACCAGTCTTGGGCATATACCCAAAGGATGCTCAATCATACCACAAAGACACTTGCTAAACTGTGTTCACAGCAGCTTTATTCGTAATAGCCAGAACCTGGAAACAATCTAGATGCCCCTTAACAGAAGAATGGATAAAGAAAATGTGGTACATTTACACAATGGGTTTTATTCAGTGGTTAAAAAAAAACAGTGACATCATGAAATTTGCAAGCAAATGGATGGAACTAGAAAAAAAAAATCATCTAAAGTGAGGTAACCCAGATCTAGAAAGACAAACATGGTATATATTCACTCATAAGTGGATATTAGCTGTAAAGTAAAGTATAACCAGGCTACAATCCACAGCCTCAGAGAAGCTAGGCAACAAGGAGTGCCCAAAGAGAGACACATAAATTTCCCTACAAAGGGGAAGTAGAAGAGACCTCCTGGGTAAACTGGAGGAGGGAAGGGGGGTATGGGAATATGTAAGATTGGGTTGGCCTTGGCTGAGGGTGGGAAGAATGGGGAGAATAATGAAAGAGATGCCTTGATGGAGGGGACATTTGGGGGTAAGGGAGAAATATGGTGCCAGGGAAACTCCAAGGCATCCACAAGGATGACCCCAGCTAAGACTCCTAGCAATAGTGGAGAGGGTGTCTGAACTGGCCGCCTCCTGTAATCAGATTGTGACTACCCTAATTGTCATCAGAGAGCCTTCATCCAGTAACTGATAGAAGCAGATGTAGAGATCCACAGCCAAGCACTGGCCGATCTCTGTGAGTCCTGAAGAGAGGGAGGAAGGATTGTAGGAGCCAGGGGAGTCAAGATCAAGACAGGGGAACTCACAGAGACAGCTGAACTCAGCTTATGGTAGCTCACTGATTTTGGACCAACAGCTAGGGAGTCTGCATGGGATCGAACTAGGCCCACTGCATATGTGTGAGAGTTGTGTAGTTTGGTCTGTTTGTGGGGCTCCCAGCAGTGGGATCAGGACCTGTCCCTGGTGCTTAAGCTGGCTTATGGGAACCCATTCCCCATGCTGATTTGCCTAGTTCAACCTTGATGCAGGGAAAGGAGCTTAGTCCTGCCCCAACTTGATGTGCCATGCTTTGTTGACTGTCATGGTATACCTGCCCCTTTCTGAATGGAGATGGGGGAGGAATGGATGGGGAGGGAGGTAGAAGGGAGGTAGTGGGATGGAACAGGAGGAGAGGATGGAGGGGAAACTGTGGTCTGTATGTATGTAAAATAAATGAAAAAAATTTAATAAAAGAAGTCAAAAAAAGAAAATGAAAGCCTAATGTACTGTAACTCCCTCAGTGTTCTGCCTCATAACACAAATGTCTTTTCTTCTGTTACTATTTTCTTGTTTCCTTTGGTAGATACCAAAGATCAGTATCTACCCCCTTTTTAGCCTATTATTACTACTTTCTCTCTGTATTTTCCATTATTAGAGACTACTTATTCATTTGTTCTTCCTTCTAATCAACCCTTAATTTAATTATATTCTAACTTATATACCACATCTCTATTTAACCTCCTGTTTCTCTTCAGGTTCACTTACTCTTTTAATGTTTTGTGAAATGGCCGCCCACATTTACTTCCTCTGTGTCCTTACCTACCACCTGTATTATAACCCACTTTAATTTGGATTCCATCCCACTATTCCAGGGAATAAATTATAGCCAAAGCCATTATGAACATTGGTTTAAGTCAATGGATCTTTTTTAGTCCTTACTCTATTTGAAATCCCAGCTTTTTTGATTCCATGGAGTCTCTGTCCCTTTTTAGAACATTTCTAATGGCTTCTATGGAACCACAGTCTGTTCTTACTCCTATTGCTTTGTCAGAACCTTGTTAGCAATTTTGTCCTCCATAGTTTTTTCTTTCTTTGAGACAGACACTGTGTAGCTTTGGCTATCCTGGAACTCACTCTGTAGACCAGGCTGGCCTCACACTCACAGAAATCTGCTTGCCTCTGCCTCCCGAGTGCTGGGATTAAAGGCATGTGCCACCACTGCCCAGCTCTCTATACTTTCTTAAATGACAATATTTCCGAAATATTTTCCAGTTCTTCACCATATATACATGCATACATATTTCAAGAATTATATTTGGAGAAATATTCATGCATATATTTTTCTTCAGTGATGTCATCTACTTGCTTAGATTGTTATTTTTTCCTTCTTCATTCTTCTTTACTGAATCAGTGTCAGTTTAAAGTTCAAATCTCTTTTTTTTTTTTTTTTGTTTTTTTGGAAAGGGTTTTTCTTTTTTGGTTTTGCCCTTTTCCTGGAGCTCACTTTGTAGCCCAGGCTGGCCTCGAACTCACAGAGATCCGCCTGGCTCTGCCTCCCGAGTGCTGGGATTAAAGGCGTGCGCCACCACCGCCTGGCTCAAATCTCTTTTACCACCAAAATCAAACATACAATGAAAAAGTGAGCACCACCACCATCATCATCACCACCACCACCACCACCACCACTACCACCACCACCACCACTACCACCACCACCACCACCACCACCACCACCATCAACTTCCCAGTCCCGGTTATGCTTACTTTGCAATTCCTTCTTGAGAACTTATATTTCCTCGCAATTGTCCCCATGTGGTCTTTGACTTGTCAGCCTTCAGTTTTTCTTTATCTCTCTCTCCCATATAGTGTCTGCTTTCATCTTTGCACTGTGGTAGCTCTTGACAAAGTCATTGGCAACCTCCCATTCCTAAACTCACTGCATATTTGAAGCCATTTTTCTTGACTTCTTAGGAGCATAAAGTCTATAGAGTGAGTGTGTTCCCTGTTTGAAGCACATGTTGATCATTTAAGCCCACAGATTGTCTCTCACCACTGTGACTGCCCTATCTCTGATGCTCTGTGTGTTCCATTCAAATGATCTGTTCTGTAGATAGTGTACTCTTCAAAGGCTGGGCCCGTGAATGCTTTTGTCTCTGTCAAGCTTTCCCTGTGCTTTTCATTGGTTAAAATATTTATAACCCAATGATCTACAAGTTGATTCAGTATTCGACCTGATATCTTTTCTGAGCTCCATACTCAGTGTGTTCAATTTCCCCCACATTGTTGACATTTGGATATTTTGAAAGTTCTGTAGTTCAGTATTTCAAATATTGATAACTTTTCACTTTTGTCTCTAAATGTAGATCGTTCTTCCAGGGTTTCCAATTTCAGTGAATGGCACCATCACTCATCCAGATATGCAAACTAGTTTCCTGGGTAGTCTCTTACATACTACCTCTTGCATTTCTCTCTTTTCTTGATGTTTTTATTTTTAGTTTTTCCTGTAAAGCACCTTCCAAATTTGAATATTTCTCTCCACAATGCAATATACCATATTTCTCTCCACAATGCAATATACTCTTCTAGATATATCTTTTTAATGTTTTTATTCTTTAAGGATTTTATACTTACACACACACACACACACACACACACACACACACACACACACACATATTTGAGACAGGATTTCTCTGTGTAGTTTTGGTGCCTGTCCTGGATCTTGCTCTGTAGACCAGGCTGGCCTCGAACTCACAGAGATCAGCCTGGCTCTACCTCCTGAGTCACTGGGATTAAAGGTGTGTGCCACCATCACCCGGCTTATACAATATATTTTTATAATGTTATTTCCCCTCTGCCAATTTCTTCTAAATCCTCCCCACCTCCTTTCTCTCCCAACTTCATGTTTTTCTCTCTCGAAAACACACACACACACACACACACACACACACACACACACACACACACGAAAAAACATGGAATTGGATTTGTGTTGGCCAACTTCTCCAGAGCATGGTGCTTGACATACCCAGTGTTACTTCATTGAAGAAATCACTTCTCCCAGCATCTATCAATTACAAATAGATTATTGACTAGACCTGGGACTTTTGCCCACTTCCCCTCCTCCATGCTGGGCTTTTGAAAATATTTTTAGAATTATTTTGTGTGTATGAGTTTTTATCCTGCATGTATGTATGTGAACTGTGTACTACATGTGTGCTTATTGCCCATGGGTGTCAGAATAGGTCATTGTATTGCCTGAAACTAGAATAACAAGTAGTTGTGAGTTACCATGTTAGTACTAGGAACTGAACCTGGGTGCCCTGCAAGTTCAACAAGTCCTCTGAACTGCTGAGCCATCTTTCCAGTCCTTCCTGTACACATTTTATAAGTCTCCCTTGCCTCTTGTGATCCTGCCATATTGAAGTCTTTGAAACAAACATGTTTCTCCTATCTCCACTTCTGAAACTTTCTCTTTACCCATCCTATCTTTGTCTATGACCTGGGAAATCTTCTTACATAATTATGATCTCATTGTAAGCATTCTTTTGCTTGGGGAAGGCTTCATCCATTATTTAGACTGGATCAATCTCTGTTAGATGTTTATGTAGGTTACTATGCTTTTACAGAGTTTAGAAGAGTACATTTCTATTTGTGACATTTGACCAGTGTTGTTTGTTCTCCACAGCATTACATAGCCTGGCCTTTATTGCTAACCTCCATACTATCACTCAAGGATGGAGTATAGTACATGCCATGTATAAATACTCAGAAAACACATGTCTTCAAGTGTCAACTGCTTGCTGTCAAATTCCAAATTTATTTCCAGCTTAAGCTTCTTTCCTGAGCATCAGGTCTTCATAAGCAACTCTTTACATGTTTGTCTTCATCTACATCATTGGTATTTCAAAGTTGAGAAATTTCAAACTATGTTACTCATTTCTTTTACCTCATCCAAACTTCATTCTCCTCTTTACATTTGCACAAATTAGACACCAAGCATCAACTCTGGGCTTTTTCTGTCCCTCATTCTTCCTGTTTGATAAACTGCTAGTATTATTCATTCTTAAATAATATTTCCTGACAATTGATTTCTATTCTGTCTCTAGCTTGTATCACTGCAAATCAACTTTAATGGCCTCTCTCATTCTAGTCCTGTGTTCATTTTAGGCATTAATCTTTAAAAACAGTTGTCTGTATAAAATTAAAATCAGATTATAAACATTATCTCACTATGTAGCAAAGCTGATAACTAAAAGGTCCTGTCCTCCCTCTATTTTCTGTTCTAAAATTTCATCCCATTTCTTGCCATTTTCTGTTTCCACACATCCTCTAGAACTTCTAGTTAATCAAATGTATCCTGCTTTCTTATATTTTCAGATATTTTGTGTTAGTAAGCTATTACTAAATAATAAATTAATTTGAAATGTGATGTTTTTCTGACAATGATGATTTATTACTTTCTAGGATCCTATGGGTCCACTGAGGAATTCTGCTGATATGAACCAGATTCATCTGCTCTGCACTGGACTGCCCCACTTGCTTTTGTTCAGTTGGCATGACAATTTGGGGTTGACTAGTTTGGTTTGATCTAGTATGCTTCTGTTCTCTTCCACACAGTCTATCACCCTTCAGTAGGTGACTCTGGGTTTATCTCATGGATGTGGCTTATTTTAAACAAAGAAAGCAGGAGAATACAGTCCAAATCATGACATGCGCATAAGATCACTTCTGTAGCATTGCATTGGACAAAGCAAATTGCAAGACCATCCCAGATTCAAGGAAAAATACTGGAAAAATACTCTGTGTTGTAAAGAGGTGTAGATCAGCAATAATCAGTTTGACAGACCGTTTCTCACACTCCTTTTGGATAGAGTATTGTTACTAATAGAAAATATCAACCAAGCAGGGACTTGATGTCTAAGAACACATCTAAAATGCAAAATGAAATCAATTAATATCAATGTACACATCTCTTGACATTTAACTTTCTGATTAACGATAAAACAGTAGCAAATATCGCTGCTACCATACATTTTCCCCTTCCTTTTACTTTATTTTTCTTCGTAAAATCCGTGAAGTGGCATGTAAACTTTACTGTAGAGCCTGTCCTTGCAAACTGTGGTGGTTTAATTAGGTATGACTCCCCCGAGCTCATGTGTTTAAATGTTTGACCCATAAGGAGTAGTACTATTAGGAGGTATGGCTTTGTTGGAGTAGGTGTGGACTTGTTAGAGGAAGTGTGTCACTGTGGGAGTGGGCTGTGAAGTCTTATACATGCTCAAGCTATGCCCAATACATAGTCTCTCCCTACTGCCTGAAGCTAAAGATGCAGAACTCTCAGCTCCTTTTCTAGCACCATGTCTGCCTGCACATCACCATGTTCCCTCTGGACTGTAAGCTAGTCTCAATTAAACGTTTTCCAGTATAAGAGTTGCTGTGGTCATGACGTTTCTTCATAGCAATAAAACTCTAACTAGGACAGAGGTTGATACCAGAGAATTGGGTATTGCTGTGTTAGGCTTGACCATGCTTTCATTTGGAGGAATGTGGACTTTGGGAATTGGGTTAGAAAAGTAGTTAAACACTTTGTGCGAGGCTTAATGGGCCATACTAGTAGGAGCATGGAAGACAGTGGTGCTGAGGGTGATTTGAACTGTAGGGGCCTGGTTCAAGAGGTTTCAGAGAAGAAGAATTTTAATGTGTTGCCTAGAGATTATTCTTGTTATATTTTGGTGAAGATTGTGGCTACTTTTTGCCCTTGACTGAAGAGTCTGCCTGAGGCTAAAGTGAAGAGATTTGATTTAACTCAAAACAGCCCAATATAGATTTTGTTGTGTGGTTACCAGTGTTCACTCTTAGGGAGATTTATAATGAAAAGGAACTAGCAGAGCAAGTAAAAATACAAAATGTACAGAATGAGAAAAGGTGTATCGGGAAGTGCAATAGAGATAAATCCTATGTTCAAGGAGCTAAACAGATTAAGAAATGGAAAAGAGGGATTGGTGACCTCAAGGCAAGATCTTATCCAGCTAAGTTTCCAACATGTGAAAAGGAATTAAAGAAAAGTTTAAAGCTAGGCATGGTAGTACACACCTTTAATCTGAGCACTCAGAAGGCAGAAGCTGGTGGATCTCTGAGTTTGAGGCCATCCTGGTCTACAAAGCAAGTTAGGATAGCCAAGCTTAGGCAGTGAAGGAAACTGTGGGGGACTCAAAGTAGCTTGACCACACAGCTGCCATGACAAGTTTAGAGGCCCAGATACATTTGCCATGACAGGCTTACTGGCAGGCAACACCCAGATCTAGGAAATTCATAAGCTGACACAACCCAGGAATTCACCCAGGAATGGGCCAGCATCTAAGAGGAAGAACCTGACATTCCAAACATTCCAACCCTCAGATAAGATTAGATAATATCGCCAGATGTCCCTGAGCCTAGCACATACCTATTCCCCTTTTACAGATACCCCTAGACAAATGTCAGGCAATCAGGGTCCCGAACTCTAAAAATCCCCCCACTCCAACCTCTGCTATGATAAAAAACCCCACTCTGCTTGGGCTCAGGGCTCTCTGCTCTCACTGATGCATCAGGCAGACAGAGAGACCAAGCCTGAGCTTGAAATAAAGGCTCCTAGCTTTTGCATATGGGACTCAGTCTCCATGGTGGTCTTTTGGGGGTCTCCATGATCTAGGCATAACAGAAACTATCTAAAACAGAAATCTGGCAATGACATAATTGAACAAGGGAGTCATGTTCCAGCCCCAGCAAGCAGCAGAACTTGGCAGCTTTGGCCACATGGTTCTGGCTTTAGAATCAAGAACAGAAGAAAGGCATTATGGAATCTCCCTCTGCAACTAAGGAAAGCCACTGTGCCAAGCATGCAGGGATGTCACTGCAAGGAGGCCCAGAGAGGCCATTTTGTGAAACTGTGAAGGTAAAGTTTGGATTACCTTGAAAACCCCAAGATGTTAGAGATGCCAGAGCCATGGAGTACCTGCTGAGGAAAGCTTCTAACAGGGAGTGGGACCAGGCCAAGAGAAAGAAGTGCATTGCATCCAACAAAGCAGAAAAGAGGTGGAGATCTGAAGAGCATTTTGACATCAGACAGGGAGATGCAGACTTTGGAGTTTGCCCAGCTTGTTTTCTGTCTTGCTTTGGTCCAGTATTTCCTCATCAACCTCCTTTTCTTCCATTTTGGAATGGTAATGTATATTTTGTGCTATTTTATGTTGGAAGTATGTGATCTGTTTTTTATTTTGATTTTAGAGGGGGCTTAAAGTTAAGAGATTACAAGAATCTCAGAAGAGACTTTGAACTTTGGCCGTTTAAACATCATTGAGACTGTGATAGACTGTGGAGACTTTTGACGTTGGACTAAACACATTTTGCATTATGGCATGGCTATAAGCCTATGGGGGTCAGGGAGTGAAATGTGGTGGTTTGAATAAATACAGCTCATATAAACTCATGTGTTTGAATGCTTGGCCCATAAGGAGTGGCACTATTAGGAGATGTGGCTTTGTTGGAGTAGGTGTGACCTTGTTGGAAGAAGTGTGCTATTATGGGGGCAAGCTTTGAGATCTCATATATACTCAAGCTATACCCAGTACACAGTCTCTCTCTGCTACCTGTGGTTCAAGTTATAGAACTCTCAGCTCCTTCTCCAGTACCATTTCTGCCTGTATACCACTATGTTCCTGCCATGGTGATAATGGTGATAATGCACTAAACCTTTGGACTGTAAGCTAGCCCAATTAAGTATTATCCTTTGGAAGAGTTGCTGTGGTCATGTCATCTCTTCACAACAATAAAACCCTAACTAAGGCACAGACTTTTCATAGAAGTACAGCATGAATGAGAATATAATGAGTACAAATCTACCTGATTTTCTCATGGGACAGAAGTATGTGTTTCTTCTTTCTTACGGCACTGATGTTTACTCACCATTAATCTGATAAGAAGTATTATAGTGCTTTATCTATAAATTACTTTTTTGTCAGGCAGGGCTCAGTAATTTTCATCCTGTCATGGGTCCTCTCCAAATCTTTGATGCATCCTAGCAAAGCTAAACTGGTATTTAAGAAACAGTCTCAAGAGCAGTGAGGTATGTGGTGCTGAAGCTTCTCTCACATGGCTGCCTTCTGTTTTGTCATCTCATCATGTTTATTTCTATGTTGTGAGTGACTTTTCTTAACTACATTTTCACTCTTTAATTTAGTGTCCTCAGCCACACCACCCCTAATTCTGATATTTTTCTGTATTCTCTTAAGATATCAGAATTGATGATTTTCTAGTCTCTTTCTCTCCTTCTCTCATTCTTCTTTTGGTATCCTTTTCACATATTTTCTCCTCTTTTAAATTATTATTATTACTTTAAATATGTGATTCTACTAATCTCTACTAATACTAATCTCTCATCATGATATATCTCATTTTAATTGCAAGTTGTAATGACACCGACATCATTTATATATCTAAACCCAAAATTCTTTGAAAATGTACCCATGTCTATGGTTTCTACTGACCTTTTGCAAACTTCCCCTGGGATTAACTGCTATTTATCCCCAAAGAGTAAGTTATCAACGGTGGCAATCTATGCAAAAAGTATGCCTCAGAAACTGTCCAAAGAGAGTATTCAAGTTAGTCAAGCTAGGTCTCTGATTCAGCAAGAATAACCCCCATTTCCCAAAGGGATAGGATGAACTCAAAAGGAATCACCACTGATTCATTCTATAACAGACAGAGTGTGCATAATACATATTACAGAGTAGCTGATACACATTTCAGACAAGTTCACAAGATCAAGACCCCAGTGAAATGTTTGACAGGGCTTTACAGTAGTAGCCTTGTGAACCATGTGTGAGGAAGAATATGAATAGGATGATGCTATAGTCATATGCTTATATGGGATGAAGGAAATATTTGTGTAAGTGGCTAAATAAAAATAAAAAATAAAAGAATTCTATTTTGTGGCGTTAACTCCTCAGGTCTGCCACTGTAGCATGAGAGCAGCCTCAGACAATATAAAAGGACTGACCTTGGTGTATGGGTCTTAATTTGTCAATTCCTTTCGGAAGTTGTATAACTTCAGGGATTTGTACTATTTCATGGAAATTTAGCTACTCATACAGTATTCAAAACTCTGATCTGCAACTGCAATTTCTTTAATTTACTAGAATCTATTACACTGTGTTAGTGTCCTATCCTTAGAGAGATGGGAAAAAACATTGAGTCATTTTACTACAGAAATCAATGCTGATTAAGACATAATCTACACATAGGCGAGCCCATAAAAACATAAGAAAACATTAGAAGTTAATTAGAAATTAATGCTGAGATGCTAAATGAAGTTCTTAGATTGAAGCAACTACATCACACTTGAATTGTTAATATGGCAATTAGTTTGGCTGCCTACAAAGTACTTGTTAATAAATACTTTATAAAGACTTCTGTTAAGAGAGATCACAGCAGGTTTATAAAATGCAAATTTGTATGGTCTTGAATTGTGTATGTAGTTTTTTTTCTTTCTTTTTGGAAGCTCTAGTCATGGAGGCTTCTTGAAAGTATTCATATTGCAACTAAATTTTAAATATAGTTGCTATTCTGAAACTAAAGTTCAAGTATATACAACAATGAATCTCAAGGTGTGGTCTAAGGACAAGCAATATCAGCCTCACCAGGGAATGTCCATGTCAACTTTCAGCCTATTTTAGCCAGACTTGTTAACACTGAAGTATGGAGCCTGGAAACTGTGTTTTAAAAATATCTTCAGTTGATGGATGATAGCTGTGCACACCTTTAATCCCAGCACTTGGGTAGACAGAGGTAGACAGATCTCTGAGTGTGAGACCAGCCTGATCTACAGCTCAAGTTTGAGAACTACAGATTTAAGGCACTGATGTATAAACTAATAAGGTTTATCTGGGTGTGTCTCAGATAGTATACACGGAGTGATGGATTCTACCCTGTTTGCCCATGGAGATCCCTTTGGGTGCTTTGGAAATATTTTCATCCATGTCCCACCCCAGAGGCAACTATCTAATTGATCTAGGATGTGACTTACACTTTGAGGTGCCAAAAAGATTTCTGAGTTGATCTAACCTGCAGATGTATACAGTAAACACTACAGTCAAGGAAATCATAGTTCAATCCAAACACAGTAGAACAATATGTTTGATGGTATGGGAATGGCTATCTTACCTTTCATCCTCTTTCATGTTAAACTAGGTTCTCTTTCAATTGGAAAAGTGTATGATTGTTGTATTTATCTTGGGGAAAATCCAAAGGTTGTAAAGGCATCAGCTTAGAAGTATATCATTATGATACTGAAAGTGGCATAGTTGTATAAACACTTTCATTCTTGTTTTAAGTTGGTTAAATGAAATGTCTTTTGTCTTAAACACCACACACACACACACACACACACACACACACACACACACACACTCCACATGTGCTGGATATCCAGTCTATAGTGCCATAATACACACTTTGACCTTTATATTAGCAATGAAATCCAATGAAAAGGGAAATGATCTAGTTCTACACGTTGTAAAATGAGGGTAAGGAAATAAAACTGAGAACAAGAAACAACACCAAGCCATGGCCAGAGAACGTACAAAGTCAGCAAGGACAAAACACCTAAGAATAATGAAAACTGTGATTTGATGTAGGATACAGACACTGTTTCCAGATTAGAAACTACCCATTAAACAAATAAAGCTGAAATAGTGAATTTAGTAGCTAATGCAAGAAAAATACAAACCAAAGAAAAACAAATAAAATTGTTAATGCAATAGAGAAGATATTAACACATGAAAATGTAGATAATGCTGGAATATTTAGTTTAAATATTAGAAAAATAGACAAACCACTAGCTCATTTAAGAAGAGTATGATGAATTAAAGTCAGGATAGATCAAAGCTGGGCATAATGGTTGAGCTAGCCTTGTAGTTCCAACACCTATGAGGTGGAAACAGGATCATAAAGAGGTCAAGGCCACCCTTGGCTACACAGCAAGTTCAAGCCCGTCCTGGACTACAGGAGACCCGTGTCTTAAAAACCAAAACAAATCAAAAAGTACAGAATTATAAAATATTATACATACATACACGCTAATAGTTTTTAAAAGCTTGAGTAAAATGGAGAGATAGATATTTTAAAAATAGATAAAAAGTGAGCAATTGATTGAAATTAGACAAACAATGGAAGAAATTGGGGGGAAGGTGTATATTTCTTTTACAAGTGCATTCTTCAAATCATTAAGATTCAGAAATTTCTAAGCTATTGAGAGTGTTCCAGAAAATAGAGGGGAAAAGGAACTTAAAAAAAAAGCCAGAAGCTAGAGTAATGCTGAGAAGCACTTCTGACAGTCAAAAATATTTTCACAAACTGATGAGAAAAAAGGAAGAAGGAGAGACTGTCAAAAAGAGGAGGGGGAAGGAGACCAAGAGAAACTGCAACTTCACAGGGACTTCATAAAATTGATCCTAGGAAAATGAAAGCATTGGTTCATGCTGAGCAGAGCAAAAGCCCTTGAGCCTTCTGGAGCTCTTCATTATTCAGGGACGAATGACCTCAGGGAGTTAAGTACTTTCATGATTCTGAATCACAGTTGAATATACAAATAGCATTTGAATTGGAAGAAAGCAAAATACATCTAATGTATTCAACAAAAGAAAGCACACACTTCATTAAAAACTGTAACTTAAAGATACAAGAGAGATAGACAGGAGATATCCTGTAGGATTGAATAATGATACTCCAAAAATCCCCTGAGTAATTAAATAAAAATCCCAGTGCCAGATGAGGGTACCTCCTTATGTTGGTCAGGGAGGTCCCAGAAGCCCCCATCCTAAACAATACAGGCTCTTCATCCCAATGGTTAATCACCAAAGCTAGTTGACAAGATCCACTCTGAAGATAGTATATATCTTGGTTGCAAGATATAGAGAAGTCTTCATTTATCATGGTCTCTCTTTCCTTGTTCTCCTCTGTTCTTGATCCAGCTGGGATCTCCCGCTCCCCTAAGCTCTCTTTCCCCCGACCCTTGCCCTTCATTATCCCGCTTCATGTTCAGTTTGCTCATGTAGATCTCATCCATTTCTCTGTTGTTGGGCAATCCCTGTGTCTTTCTTAGGGTCCTCTTTACTAGGAAGCCTCCCTGGAGTTGTGAGTAGCAGTCTAGTCATCCTTTGTTTTACATCTAGTATCCACCTATGAGTGAGTACATACCATGTTTGTCTTTCTGAGTCTGTGTTACCTCACTTAGGATGATTTTTTCTAGATCCATCCATTTGCCTGCAAACCTCATGATGTCCTTGTTTTTCTCTGCTGAGTAGTACTCCATTGTGTATATGTACCACATTTTATTTATCCATTCTTCAGTTGAAGGGCATCTAGGTTGTTTCCAGGTTCTGGCTATTATAAACAATGCTGCTATGAACATAGCTGAGCATGTGCCCTTGTGGTATGATTGAGCATTCCTTGGGAATATGCCCAAGAGTGGTATAGCTGGATCTTGGGGGAGATTGATTCCCAATTTTCTAAGAAAGCGCCATATTGATTTCCATGGGAATAGGAAGAAGCAAAGTGCTAGAGAGTTCCACAGAAATCCACAAAGATACCTCCACTATAGACTACTGGCAATGGTCGAGAGAAAGCTCGAACTGACCTACTCTGGTGATCAGATGGCCAAACACCCTAACTGTCTTGGTAGAACTCTCATCCAATGACTGAAGAAAGCAGATGCAGAGATCCACGGCCAGGCCCCAGGTGGAGCTCCAGGAGTCCAATCGGCGAGAAAGAGGAGGGATTGTATGAGCAAGAGATGTTGAGACCATGATTGGAAAAAGCACAGAGACAAATAGCCAAACTAGTGGAAACACATGAACTATGAACCAATAGCTGAGGAGCCCCCAACTGGATCAGTCCCTCTGGATAAGTGAGAC
>CABHPP010087797.1:43673-53554 GCA_902168425.1 Peromyscus attwateri | reverse complement strand
CCCCCCCCCCACAAGCACACACAGACCAGAACACCAGTGTTGTTAAGGCTATATTCATTATCGGTCACAGACGGCTAAGATGAGATAGACTAGTTCCTCCCACTTCTGGGTTCAAGACCCAGTTCAAGACAATGTTTCCCACTCCTTCATTTTTTTTTTCTTTTCTTTTTCAGTTGTTGGTACTGGGGATCTAGCCCATATACCCACTCAAGCATAGGCAGGCCTCTGTCACTAAGCCACACTCCCAGCTCCGCTCATGACTTTTGCTGGGCAGGACAGCAGCCTGGTCAAAAACTGGTGTTTAGAGGGCCAGGGAAGGCCAGGGAGAGCATATGCTGGCCAAGAGGCTAACTCCTGTGATGTCTGTAGACGTCATCAGCTTTCAATGAAAGCCCAGGGTTATCTTATTGGCCATGTGGTCCTTACATCAACAGCGGACCTTCTGGTTGTCTAGCTAGCACAGACTCTAGCAGATGCCTGCTGAAGAAGTGCAGCTTGGCCCAGCGGTGGTGGCGCACACCTTTAATCCCAGCACTCAGGAGGCAGAGGCAGGCGGATCTCTGTGAGTTCGAGGCCAGCCTGGTCTACAGAGCGAGATTCAGGACAGGCACCAAAGTTACACAGAGAAACCCTGTCTCAGAAGAAGAAGAAGAAGAAGAAGAAGAAGAAGAAGAAGAAGAAGAAGAAGAAGAAGAAGAAGCAGCAGCGCAGCTTGGACGGTGGTGGTCCAGGATGGTTTGTGGTTTTGCCCACTGTCCATCGGCTCAGGTTTCAATAATGATCAACATGTCACCTACTTCCTGTGTCAGCAGCACAGGCCATGGTGTGGGAGCTCTCTGACAGTGCAGGAAAGGCAAAGTGAACAACCAAGGACCAAACGCAAGGCCTGGCCTATGCTGAACAAGTACCTTACCACTGAGTTACATTCCCCAGCCACCTGCTTTTGGAGACTCGGAACTTGTGATCCTCCTGCCTCAGCCTCCTGAGCAGCTGGGAGCAGATGTTCTCAGAAACAAACATGGAGGGCATCCTGAGCCCCTGTAGGCTTCTGCACCCCAGGCCTCCCTCCCTTTGCCTGAAACATGTTCCCCTCCAGAACACTCTTATTGTTTTACCTTTCCCAAATCCTTTTCTCCAAGATGCACTTCAAATGTCCTTTCTGGGACACCCTCCCCTAATTTCCACAAGAAGACTCCTTATCACCCCCTCTGCAGGTCTACCAAGCAATGCTTACTCGTGGGGGGTTCTGGGGGCTGAGGCCCGAGTCTACCCTGAACAGCGTCAGACAAGTTTCTCTGTATGTCCTAATCTCACTTCTATGCAAGATGGAGATGTATCGCACCAGACACAGGTACTCCAGACCCCCTCAGCTCCTTGCCCACTCCTCACCGCCTTGGCTTGCTCAGTAGAGATTGCTGTCCATTGCTAGCTCTATGTGTCTCCAGCCTGACCTTGGCAGCAAGCTTGCCAGAGAGGAGCCATATTAGCTACTTTTCTGCCACTGTGATAAAACACCATTACCAAGGCAACTTATATAACTATGAACGTATCCGGGCTTCCTTTTCCAGAGGGATAGGAGTCCATCATGGCAAAGGAGAGGCAGCAGAAGCAGAAACTGAGAGCTTGCATCTCGAACCACAAGCAGGAAGCAGAGAGAATGACCTGGGAATGTCCAGTCGACACTGCCTGTCCCCAGTGACATTCTTCCTCCAGGAGGGCCACACTTCCTAAACCTACCCAAATAAG
Source organism: Peromyscus attwateri (assembly GCA_902168425.1). Classification (NCBI taxonomy): domain Eukaryota; kingdom Metazoa; phylum Chordata; class Mammalia; order Rodentia; family Cricetidae; genus Peromyscus; species Peromyscus attwateri. The sequence goes on along the minus strand of CABHPP010087797.1, from coordinate 51,808 downwards.
CACCACCAACTTGGGATCACATATTCAAACATCTGAGCTTATAGGGGACGTTCTCACTCAAACCACCACAAGACTGTGGAGGATCCAGAACCAAGATCCACTCTATGGCTGTGGACGGTTGTTTGTAGATGAGGTGCTACACCCTGGTGTGCAACTCTGGCTTCCAGTGGTCATCCAAGGGCTTGGCTAGCACAGCTTCTGCATACAGCCTTTCAGGCTTCTAGCATCTCCACCAAACATGCCCTGAGCTGAGCACAAAACCCGTAACAGCAGTTCCAGCCACTGCTCCCCTCCCTGGCACAACCCCTTCTTAAGTCCCCCCAATCACACACACTCCTAGTCTTCCTGTGTATAGCAGGGGGTGCATCTGGCTGTCATCCTTGGTCCCTGGCCCAGAGCTTCTAAGATTCTTGACCTTTCCTGATAAGAGTCAATGACCTCTGTCATTCATTAGGATCTTCCTTGGTCTCAACTGAGCCTGCACTGAGGGTGTGGCCAGCAGTGAGGGTAGACAGCCTCGGGAGCAAGCCAGGAACCAAAGCACAAGTCCTGCTGTCCAGCCAAGATCTGGAGGCTGGCTCACAGTGGCTGCTTAGCACATGAGGAAGGTGCTATGGAGACCCTGAGGGCTGGGCTGTCTTTCTGTATGCTGTGAATGTGTTGCTCTGATTGATTGATAAATAAAATGCTGATTGGCCAGTAGCCATGCAGGAAGTATAGTATAGGTGGGATAAGCAGAGAAGAGAATTCTGGGAAGTGGAAGGCTGAGTCAGGAGATGCTTCCAGCCACCACCATGAGAAGCAAGATGTAAAGTACTGATAAGCCACAAGCCATGTGGCAACTTACAGATGAATAGAAATGGGTTAATTTAAGATGTAAGAACTAGATAGCAAGAAGCCTGAGTGATTAGGCCAAACAGTTTAAATAATATAAGCGTCTGTGTGTTTATTTGGGTCCGAGTGGCTGCGGGCCCAGGTAGGCCTGGAGATAACTCCAGCTGCACTGGGCCAAGGCAAAGTGAGACCATGAGGACAAAGACAAGGAGTAGCTACCACACTGTGCTAGCCCAGGCTGGCCAGGCCTTCTCACCACACCACACTCAGTAACTTGTCATGCTTCTACAGACATGATGATCTCTAGGCCCAGCCAGAATTATAATCTCCTTCATATTTATGGCAGAATAAAACTCCATCGTGTGTAAGTACCACATTTCTCCACCCTTTCAGCCATCAAAGGACACCTAGGTTAATTTTAAGACTTGAGTGGGCAGGTATTTCTAGGCTGGCTGACTTGGATTCCTTCGGGTAAATACTTGGGAGTGGCACCTCTGGGTTGTCTCGTTCTACTGTTCTTGAAGAACCTCCATCCTGGTTTCCATAGAAAAACGACATGATGTTAAGAGGTAGGATTTAGAAACCAGAGACTCTAGCTCCACAACCCCAAGGATGTTTGGGAACTCTCCAGTGACGAATGGCCCATTCCAGTCAGCCACCCAACAACATTCCAGAAGAGTGGGTCTGTGGGAAAGATGCTGCATGGCCTGCCCTGTGTGGGGTGAGCACCCATGGCTGACAGAGACTCTGATAGTGACCCTGATGGTGACCCAGCCACACAGCTGAGAGAGGATCTTCTGTGACGTCATGAAATAGCTACCCCTCCCTCTCCTCTTCTTCGTTCTCATCGTTTGTCTCCTTTTGGGGGGACAGTTCCTGCTGGCATGGAACTTGCTATGGAGCAGAGGGTCACCTCGAACTCCTTCTGAACGATGGGATTAGACCAGTGGCTCTCAACCTTCCTAATGCTGTGACCGTTTAATACAGCTCCTTATGTTGTGACCCCCCCCCACCATAAAATTATTTTTGTTACTACTTCTTAACTGTAATTTTGCTACTGTTATGAATTGTAATGCAAATGTGTTTTGCCATGGTCTTGGGTGACCCCCGCAAAAGGGTCGTTACACACACACACACACACACACCCCTGCCAAAGGGGTCGAGATCCACAGGTTGAAAATCACCTTGCCTGGTTCATGTGGTACCGGGGATTGAACCCAGGGCTTCGTGCTAGACAAGTGCTCCATCACCTGAGCAATCTCCTAGCCCTGCAGTGTCTTCTCATGCACCCATTCTACCGTCTAAGACTCACAGTTCCGGATGGGCAGATTCCACATGCAATTTCATATGTTTAAATAAAAGCCAACTTTTATGCACTGCTGGCTATGAGCCAAATTCATCTGCCTATGAACATGCTTAATCCTTATTATCTTGCCCCTTGACAGATGGGCAAACTGAGACCTCACAGTCGTATCTGTACACGGCAGAGCTCCATCCTTTGAAGGGCACCTGAGCAAAGTGGGGTTGGCGTGTTGTCCTGCCACTGTAGAAGTGACCCCAGAGATGGCGCTTGACCTGTGTACCACGTTGTTTAAGCCTCATTTCCTGTGGCAGGGTAAGGATGAGGGAACTGAGGCCCAGATACCGTAACGAGGGCCTTGCCTGGCAGTAGCAGGTTGAAGGCAGAATGAATATTCAAGCTGTGGCTGCTGCCTCCACCACACCATGCTGCCACAGGAATGAACACAAGATGTGACTCCAAGCAACCCACCGGAGCCTGCTACCAACACTTCCTGCTCCTTATGGGTGACGGCATGAGGGGACACAGGCAGAGAGATGAAGACCAGAACCAGGGAGCTGGTGGCCAAGTATGGGACTAAGATGTGGAGAGGGCATTTAAGTAAAGTAACGGCAAGGACTTGGTAGAGTATGCTACATGATGGAAGGCTGGGCACAGGCCTGGAGATAATAATGCCGTGCCCCATTTACAGATTGAAAAACTAAGGCCACCCAGCCATATGTCGGGCTGCATCTACCGGAATCCAGATTAGATACCCAAGAACATGTTCTCTGAATTCAAGTGGTCCATGAGCAAAGAAAAGTAACCCCCCGGGGGGTGGGGGGTGCTTTCCCAAACCCAGCATAGGGGAAGTGGCAACAGGTCAGAGGCGAGAGGAGCCTGGCTGGTGTACGAATTTGGGGGGCTTTCTGATGTGAGATGCAGCTACTACCATCTCACACAAGTATCCTTCTCTCAAAGATTGCCAGCCTCTCAGCTTCTTTGGATCAGGAGAGGACCTATGGGGGAGAGGCCTCCATACCTCTGAATAAGTGACCACCCTCAGAGACAGCAGCTGGGATTGGAGACCTGGCCACTGCTGGAGGTTCCTTGCTTCATTTCAGGAGTCTGGGTTTCCTCCTGGGTCCCTCAAAAAAGTGTAGGCTGGTGAGATAGAGAGAGAAAACGGTTAAGGAACACGAGGTAAGGGACAGTCTTCACTCCCCAGGGTCCCTCAGTAAAAGCCACGAAACAGAAATGCCCCACCCTGTGCCACCTGAGGATGCTCTGTCCCTGGGGTTCTATTATTAGCAGGACCATCTTAATTAGGACTTTCACACCTACGTCACCAGAGATTCCAGATCAGCTGCTCAACTCGCTTTTGCGAATGAGTCAACGCGTGGCGTGTAGACGTGGGCCGCCCTTTAAAAGGAAAGGGACGTTTGTGGGAACATGCTGAGTCCTCACCCTCTCTCATCTTTGCACCTTGAAGCCGGCAGAGCAGGAACAGTGGAGCTGGTTTGGGTTTTCCTTCCCACATTTGTCAATGTTTTTTTTTTTTTCCACTTTAAAAAAAAATGTGTGTGTGTGTGTGTGTGTGTGTGTGTGTGTGTGTGTGTGTGTTGACATGCATACACAGCATGTTCATAGATATCAGAAAAAACAACTTTTGGGAGTCCGTCCTCTACTTCCACTTAGTGGGTCCCAGGGATAGAACTCAGGTCTTCAGGCTTGATCTTTACCACCCACCAAGCCATTTCAACAGCCCCGTGGTGACATTTTAACTTCTGGCCAATAGTAAACCTAACCCTGGGCCCCTTTTGCAAAGAAACAGTGAGGATCTTTTTCTCTGGTCCAGTCCTGAGCTGGAAGTCCATCCTTCATGGAGTCATCCACAGTGGGCCTGGAGAAGTCCCTGGGCAATCCATGAGGTGAGCTGGCTTTTGTTCCAGCATCCCCTGGGTCTCCCTGCATCTTCTGGAGTACCCCCAGTCTGATGAGGACGGACAGTTGTCAACCTCCACCTCATAGGACACTGTCCAGGGATAAAGAGGGACCGAGAAACATCAGCTGGCCTCCCCCTCCATCATTTAATGGGCATCACACCCACCTAGAGGGAGGAGAGAGAACACTGTACCATCTGCATCTACAGAAACAGAGGCTTGGAGTAGATGGGTCACCTGTTTGTCACTCGGCTGGTGAGTGTCAGCGAGGACTTAGCCTCGGTCATGTTGGCTTGAACTGGGACACTGCTTTTCAATTGACGATGTGAAGAAACCAGAAACACTGAACACACTGAAGAAGCGGGGCACAGCAAGCTTGCTGGCTGGTTTTATGTCAACTTGACACAAGCTAGAGCCGTCAGAGAGGAAGGAGCCTCAGTTGAGGAAATGCCTCCATGAGATCCAGCTATACTTCATTTTCTCAACTAGTGATCAATGGGGGAAGGCCCAGCCCATGGTGGGTGGTGCCATCCCTGGGCTGGTGGTCCTGGGTTCTTTAAGAAAGCCATGATGAGCAAGCCAGTAAGCAGCTCCCCTCCGTGGCCTCTGCATCTGCTCCTGTCTCCGAGATCCTGCTCTGTTTCAGTTCCTGTCCTGACTTCCTTCAGTGATGAACAGCAATGTGGAAGTGTAAGCCAGATAAACCTTTTCCTCCCCAGCTTGTTTTTTGATCATGTTGTTTCATCGAAGCAAGAGAAACCCTAACTAAGGGCTGGAGAAGTGGCTCAGTGGTTAAGAGCACTGGCTGCTCTTCCAGAGGACCTGGGTTCAATTCCCAGCAACCACATGGTGGCTCACAACTGTCTGTAACTCTCATTCTAGGGCATCTGACACCCTCACACCAATGCACATAAGATAAAGTTAAATAAATTATATAAAAAAAGAAACCCTAACTAAGACAGTGGGGTGGCATAAGTGTGCAGATAGGCTGTGACACAGCGTACTTAGACATGGGGGAGCATGGTGGCTTAACCTGCGTTTAAGCCGGATGTTAGGACTGAGCTACAGTGGAGTAGAAAAGTTTAGGAAGGAGGTGATGCCAGCTAGGAGGTAACCCCAAACTAAGAGGTGACTCCAGCTTAGAGGTGACCCCAGAAAACGCCCAAAGAGTGTGGGAAGCATGTGGAGAAGACAGAAAGATACTTCAGTGCTTTGTAGACTGTAAAGGGGCCAGGTCCCCACGCAGGGCAGTCAGGGAGGGGAGTGGAGTTTGTGACCAGCCTTCCTTTGTGCTGTTCTGCCTTCTTTCCTGTATTGAGGTTACAAATCCGCTCAAAAGTGACATTCTGTCAAGCATGCTGGTGTGTAGCTGTAGATCCAGCTTCAGAGACGGAAGCAGAAGGATTCCTGCAAGTTCAAGGCCAGCCTGGGCTACATCTCGAGATCCTGTCTCAGAACAAAAAGCAGAAACGAAAGTCACACACCCTCAGCGAGCTTCAGAGCATTATCACTTGATTCAGAAATAGAGTCATTCAGATGAACAAGGTAAGACCAACTCTTCCCAGGTCAGGGTGGGCCCTGGTCCCATAGGACACAGAGACACAGGGAGAACATTGCATGATAACAGCTGTGGAGAAAGTCAAGGACCCGAGCAAGGCCAGAAGCTGAGAGGCCTGGCTCAAACCTCACACATTTCACACAGAGCACAGCCCTGCCCGCACCCCCACTTTGGGCTTGTTGGCTTGTGGGCTCCTGAACTGTGAGATACTGTGTTTCTCTTACTGAAAACACCACGTTTGTAGCAGAAGACTGTTACCTCAGCCTGAGGAAGCTGAGGGCTCCTTTACTTTTCCTCAGTCAGGTCTCTCCTTTGTCTTCTTCTCTGTGCCATGGTATCAAAGCCCTCAATCTCTCTACTTGAGGGATAATTTAAGATGATTTTACCACTGTCTAAGCCACAAGTCCAGGCCTATACCACACTTAGCCTTCCCTCACTCCCCAGCAGGATAGGCTGAACCCTCCCTCTGGTCACAACGGCAGGAGGTGCCACATTCAAACTTGTTCTCAAATCCTGTGCATATCTACAGGTATAGAAAGTTGGTTCAAATGTTCATTCACAGGCTTAGACCCTTTTCCTCACAGTTCATTGAAAACTTTCAAAGACTTTTGAGACAGGGTTTCTCTGTGTAATAGCCCTGGCCGTCCTAGAACTCACTCTGTAGACCAGGCTGGCCTTGAACTCACAGAGATCTGCTTGCCTCTGCCTCCTGAGTGCTGGTATTAAAGGTGTGAGCCACCACCACCCAACTTCAAACACTTTTTTTTAAAGGAAAGGTTTATTTTTATCTCTACCAATTTTAAGCAGCCACATACAAAAACAAGAGAACAAAACCAGGTCTGGCCTCCTCCTTCTTGTCCTCTCCCTCCCCTCTTCCTGTCTGTGCATACAGATCCAAGCTAAAGAGCATTCATCAGGCACTTATTGGGCGCCCACCACACATCCGTCAACACTGAAGATACTTATCCCTATCATCACATACATCATTTGCCATTATCATCACCATCCCTTCATCACCATTGTCACCATAACCAACAGCATCAGCACCATCACCATCATCATCATTACTATCATCATCATCACCACCACCACCATCATCACCACCACCACCACCACCACCATCATCATCATCACCATCATCATCATCATCATCATCATCATCATTTCTGTCTAACATTTGCTGAATGAGAATAGATTAGATGTCATGCCATCATGTGTGGGGTCCTCAAGCTCCGTTGGCTACCAGTCCATGAGGACAAAGGGGCAGAAGCAGTGACAGAGAGCTTTGTACAGCCAGTGAACATGGTGGAAATAGCCTTCCAGGGGACAGCTTCAGTGAGGCAGCTCAACTTTATTCCAGAGTATAAGGGATATATAGACTTGGGGTTGGTAGACGGGGAATCACCTAATTTGCATTAAGTGGAGTGCTCCTGTCACACATCTGGACTAGTAGCAGCATGGCCCTATCAAAATAGCTAGAGCATGTCACCTAACTACCATACGGGCAGCCAGGGAAGAGCGTTTGCAGGGAATTGTGTCAAGAGTCACACTAGAGATAAGTCGGGCATCCAGGCCTAGAGATATTCTCCAAATAAGATCAGGTAGAGAACAGGAAGCTCTCTACCAGTGGGAGGGAGTCCTCCATGTTGCCAAGCTCAGAGAGAGCTGCCAGGCCATGGCAGACTGCAACCTCTGACCAGCAGTGCCTCCCAATAACCACGCACCACATTGTCTTGTTTTTGTCTTTCATAAAAATCCACTACAATAGGTACTTTCGTTAGGGTTTCTACTGCTTTAATAAAACACCATGACCAAAAGTAACTCAGGGGAAGGAGGGGGATTTATTTGGCTTACACTTCCACATCATTGTTAATCATCAAAGGAAGTCAGGACAGGAACTCAAACGGGGAAGGAACCTGGAGGCAGGAGCTGATGCAGAGGCCATGGAGGGGTGCTGCTTACTAGCTTGCTCACCATAGGTTGTTCAACCTGCTTTCATGGAGAACCCAGGACAACCAGCCCAGGATAGTACTGACCACGATGGGCTGGGCCCTCCCCCATCAATCACTAGTTTAGAAAATGTTCAACAGGCTTGCCTACCATTCAGTCTTACAGAGGCATTGTTCAAATTGAGGCTCCCTCCTCTCAGAAGACTACAGCTTGTGTTAAGCTGACATAAAACTAGTCAGCACAATAGGTATTATTAACCCCTTATTTACATGAGAACAATAGACGCTGGCTGATCTGTTTAGGAGACCTCAGCCAATAAAGAGTGGTTCCCCTTCCTGAGTGCAAACCCGGTGTCCTGTTCCCCATGACAAAACTGAGCTGGGTTAACACTGGCCAAAGGCTGCCTGCTGAGGCCTGGGGCAATGTGCTGGGCTGAGCAGCTGGAACTGGGCTTGCTTTATCTCCCTCTAGAGAGGACATATGTAAAAGTCTTCCAGCCACTATGTGTTAGTCACTGATGAGAATAGCAGTTAAGGAGTTATGAGTTATTAATATAAGTTATAATAATAAA
>CABHPP010087797.1:33673-38673 GCA_902168425.1 Peromyscus attwateri | reverse complement strand
CAGGACAGGTACCAAAATCACACAGAGAAATCCTGTCTTGAAAAACAAAACAAAACAAAACAAAACAAAAAAATAGAACCCAGAACACCCCCTATCACGTCTCACTCTGAATTTTCTCTTGTCCAGTCACAGTTGATCCTTCCGTTCTCTTGCTACCCTCTCAATGCAGGGAACCCCATGTGCTGGATCCCTGACTGAGCCCCAGTGATGTTCCATACTAAACAGAAACGAAACTGTTTTCTTTTTGTTTGTTTGTTTTTTTCTGGAGCTGAGGACCGAACCCAGGGCCTTGTGCTTGCTAGGCAAGCGCTCTACCACTGAGCTAAATCCCCAACCCTTGTTGTCGTTTTCAAGACAGGATCTCACCATGTGACTGGCTGTCTTGGAACTCACTACGTAGACCAGGCCAGCCCCAAATTCACAGAGATCCACCTGCCTCCGCCTCCTGAGTACTGAGATCAAAGGTGTGCACCATCACACCTAGCTTGAAACTGGTATTTAAATATCTCAGTGGTGAGTTTGATGAGAGCTGAATGCCGAGGTGCAAAGTACAAGTATAGTGATTTGAATAAGAGTGGCCCCCTGTAGGCTCATATGTTTGAATGCTTAGTCATCAGGGAGTGGCACTACTTAGAAGGACTAGGAGGTGTGGCCTTGCTGGAGGAAGTGTGTCACTGGGGGTGGGCTTTGAGGTTTCAGAAGCCCAAGCCAGGCCCAGTGGCTCTCTCTTCCTGCTGCCTGCAGGTCCTGATGTAGAACTCTCAACTTCTCCAGCACCATGTCTGCCTGCATGCCACCATGATGACAATGAACCTCTGAAACGTTAAGCAAGCCCCCAACTGAATGCTTTCTTTTCTAAGAGTTACCCTGGTTATGGTCTTTCTTCGCAGCAAGAGGACAGTGACTAAGACCACAGGTTAACTCTCTGGGCTTCTAGAAAGAAGTGGACACATGCAGGGGACCCACTCTGCCGGCTGAGAAAGGAGCAGAGGGAGAGGATGCTCCTGCAGAAACACAGGAGGAGCAAGCTGAGGCAACTTCCTTGGCTGCTTTGCTGCAGGAACATTAGGGCCTTGGTGTGTGGTGTGTGCCCCAGAGGGAAGTTCAGCCCTCCCCCTGGAGGCTCAGGGAGGGAGCATGAGCCAGCAGGAAAAGGCTCGCTGTTCTGCGTGAAGGAGAGAGAGGAAAGGGTTGTAGGCAATTGTCAGGTGGTAGAAGATGATTTTTACACACATGGAATGTACCCAGACACCAGTGATGGCCCCGGACAAGGGCCCTGGGCTCCAGGGTGCTGCTGGAGTCTGGAGTGCAGCCTCTTCTATAGTGGGGAACCTTCCTGGTTAATGGGGTCTCAAGGTGAGGACAGAGGCAAAGCAGGTACCTCGTCCCTAGGTTCACATGGAACTCTTTAAACAGCCCCCACACCCCGCTTTGGAAGAGAAAGGCACCCTGAGAGATGCCCATGCATCCCGGTGCCAAAATCGAGCCGGCAGAAGCTGGGCCTCCTGATGTCCTGAAGAAGTCACCTGGAGGGCTGTCCCCAGGGAAACTCAGACAAGAAAAGGCAAACACTGAGGAAGACAGGAGTCTGTTGGATTCATCACATGCCATCCCGGAAGCTGAGGGAAACATGGTATTTATAGGACTGAGCGATAAACTGGTTTTTATACCAGAGGGAAAAAACACACAGATCAGAATGAGCACCTCCTAAGCAGGCCTGCTTATGGCGCTCCAAAAATAACACCAGGAAGCAAAGAGACCCAAATCTCCTCAGAGGAAAACTGGCTCGCCCGCACAAAGCAGCCAGGGCGGTGGTCCTCTTGCTTCACACCGATGAGATCTGTGCATCGGTAAGGTCATTTTAAGGAAGCCGTACTTCCTGGCTGTGGTGGCACACACCTTTAGTCCCAGAAGGCAGAGGCAGGTGAATCTCTGTGAGTTCGAGGCCAGCCTGGTCTACAGAGCAAGTTTCAGGTCAGCTAGGACTACACATAGAAAGACCCTATCTTAATGAGCAAACGAAGAAGTCATGCTTTTTCAAATCTAAGGTGCTTTTTTCTTGTTTCTTGACTGTTTGGGTTTTGTTGCTGAACCCAGAACCTTGTGCAAGCTAGACAAACTCTACCACTGAACTGTGTCCCTAGCCTCTTTATTACTCATTTGGTGTCCGTGTCTTTGCCAAGCCACCCAGACTCATCATGAATTCACTCTGTAGCCTAGGCTGGTCTTGAACCCGTGATCCTCCTGCCTCAACCTCCTGAGTAGTTGGGATTTCAGACTTGTGCCACCAGACCTGGCTTTGACGGGGGTATTCTATTGGAATATTTGATGAAGGGAACTTAGGGGTAAGGGAGGGGACAGTGGTGGGGAGGGAAGGGATAAAGATGGCCGACACAGTGCTGCATGTGAACGGACAGGTGGCGTATGGAGAGCTGAAAGGGCCTCCATACAGTCTGGGTGTTGAGGTGTGCAGCAGATACGTGGAATCTTCAGTGGCCTACCCTCTGGCCCCCAGGTGAACCTCTGCTCTCCACCCTCCACCCTCCGCCCTCTGCCCTCCACCCTGTGGGAGGAGCTGCTCCATTCTTGCTCTGCAGCAGCTGGGCTCTGAACTCCACCAGGGCTTTCTTCCCCGTGAGAGCAACCCAGGAACACGGCCCAGCAGGTGGGACGGAAGGACGCAGACCTGAGCCCGGGACCCAAATCTAAGCTCTAAGGCGTCCTGACAGCCCAAGCATGTTCTGTGCCCCGGTGGGCTGCACTGTCCTTGTGATGCAGAAGACAGAGACGGTGACAACAGCAGCCTTGTGGCAGAGCTGCAGGAAGGGATCAGCGAACTGCTCACTTCTTCTCTGCCTGAAGTGGTGCCCATCCCCAAAGAAGAACCAGGCCACCTTTGTTAGCACCGTTACCCCCACCCCACCCCACCCCTCACCCCGTTCATCCACCTTTAGGGTGGATTTCAACGTGTAACAAGGAAAAAAGAACAGCAGGGCCAGGTGGTCTTCCTCCCCAGCCCAGTTCCCGCACATGATAATGTTCTCCTTAAACGTTTACCGTGCTGCAGAAAAATCTGAGTATCGGGGTTCCCCTTGCATTTTTTGCTACTGTTGTTTCGTTTGAGTTTTTTTTTTTTTAATAGAGCCTTATTATATAGCCCAGGCTGGCTTTGAACATGGGATCCTTTTGTCTTAGCCTTCTGAGCACCGTTTACAGATGTATACCAACAGGCCCAGCTGTTGGGTCTGCCTTGTGTGACTGTGTACACATGTGAGTGCAGGTACGTGCCCAGGCTCATTCAATGAGCTGTCGAAATTCAGTTCTTTGCCATCCCGGATCCAGAGTCTGGGTTCCTTGCTGGGTGTCCACCCCAGGTAGCTCTCAGCCCCTGGGGCTCTCACCACCCATAGGCACCTGAGATCCTCAATGTTGGTTTAGAGGACATCCTGTATAACAGGGTCAAACCACGGGACCCACATCTATCACCTTTACCAAATGACATAGGCCACGAGTGTCACCATGTTCCTGCGGTGAGAATCTTGTCATCAAGGGACGGGGCATACCCAGGGTGTTGCCCAGAACTGTCTATCATCATCTTGTGTGTCCTTTTACCGTACCAGGTTCTCATGTGTCCTCTCCCGACTCAAGTCCAGTGTCTGACAGGGAAAAACACTGTGACTTCCGCAAAGACAGGCTCCGTGTGTTCTCTCAGGACGGCCCCCAGGGAGACAGCAGGTTTCTGCTGGGTCAGGCAACTACGTACAGTGTGGGGGTCTCGCAGAAGCTCACTGGATGTGACGATCCTGTCACAGTAGGAGGTAGGTGGCTTCGTTTCTGTCACCTCCACGCAAGCTACAGACACCAGGGGCGAAGGAGCCTCAATTAAGGAATTGCCTCCATCAGACTGGCCTGAGGACATGTCTGTGGGGACATTTTTTTGACTGATGATTGATGAGGCGGGCCCAGCCTACCACGGGCAGTGCCACTGGGCAGGTGGTCCAGGATGGTTTAAGAAAGCAGGTTGAGCAAGCCATGGGGAGCAAGCCATTGAGCACTCCTCCATGCGGCATGGCTCTGTGGTCTCTGCATCATTTCCTGCCCCCAGGTTCCTCCCTTGGGCCCCTCCCTTGGCTTTCCTTAATGATGGGCTGTAACCTGTAAGCCAAATCAACGCTTTCCTCCCCGAGTTGCTTTTGATCATGGTGTTTATCACAGCCGCAGAAACCAAACTAGAAGACCGAGGAGTCCTGGTCTTTGGAGCCTCGCTGCGCTGAGGGCTCCGTGAGTTGGCAGGTTAGGAGTGGAGGTACCAGGGCAACGGGGCTGAGGTGATGAGATGAGCCCAAGGAAGGGCACAGAAGCTGCTGTCAGGTGGTCAACCTGCAGCTGAGCTGGCACTTCCCGTGGCTGCCTCCAGACCCACATCTCTGTGCCTTCAGAGAGGCCGCAGGGTGCAAAAGCTGGCCACACCCTGGGTCACAGCCTTACTGTCCCTGTTCGACATTCCTGTGGGGGCGAAGCCCATCGTGACCCACAGCCTTCACCTCTTCTCCTGAAAGAGTAACAGCCGCGAGGCCCTTTCCTGGTCTGGAAAGCCTCAAAAGCACTGTTCCCACCCAGCCCAGCCCATTCAGAGCAGGTGCAGCACTGTGTGTAGAAGTGACCCAAAGGCGCCCTGTTCTTCCAGTTAGAGACAGCTGAGGGGCTCCTGAGTGTGTGTGTAGTGTGTGTGTGTGTGTGTGTGTGTGTGTGTGTGTGTGTGTGTGTGGTATGTGTGGGGTATGTGGTGTGTGTGTGGGGTGGGTGAGTGTGTGTGTGTGGTGTGGTATGGTGTGGTGTGTATGGTGTGTGTGTGTGTTATGCGCATAGTGTGTGTAGTGTGGTGTGTGTGGTATGTGTATAATGTGTGTGGTGTGGTGTGTATATGTGGTATGTATGTAGTGTGTGTGTATGTGTGTGGTATGTGTGTAGTGTGTGTGGTGTGGTGTGTATGTGGTGTG
>CABHPP010087797.1:3851-33573 GCA_902168425.1 Peromyscus attwateri | reverse complement strand
GTGGGGTATGTGGTGTGTGTGGTGTGTGTGTGTGTGTGTGTGTGTGTGTGTGTGTGTGTGTGATGTGTATGGGGAGTGTGTATGTGTGTGTGGTATGAGGTATGTATGTGGTGTGTGCATGGTGTATGTGTATGTGTGTGGTGGGGGCTCTGTGACACAGTCCTCCAATTCAGGAATTCCAGGACTCTGCTTCTGGCCTGGGGCCCAGGTATTACAGCAGGTTCCTCAGCCCACCTTCCCACCCCACTCGTAAAAACATTTTTAAATACCATGCTTTGTGCTCTAAAGACACTGACGTATTTAAGCAGAAGCCATGAATCACAGTAGAGTTCTATAAATAGCACCCTGCTGTTAACAGACCAGTCCTACACCCCAGTCTCACTGCCAGATCCTGGCTCCGGCACCTGTTGCCTTCTGTGCTGGTCCCTCATCTACTTGGCAGACCTGGACTCCTGTCCCCAAGGACTTGGATGGGCAGTGTCCACAAAGGCATCACAAGCGTCATAGCTGATACTAGGATGCACACTGTGAGTCCCAGGTTCAGTGAGAGACCCTGCCTTAAATAAATAGATAGATAGATAGATAGATAGATAGATAGATAGATAGATAGATAAATAAAAAGGTGGAGAACACTAGAGGAAGATGCCCGAAGATGACCTCCGGCCTGCACACGCATGAACACACAAACCTCCCGGTGTGCCTGCTCTAATACAGGATAGCCATTCTGCCTGTGTTCCTGCCTGGCTTATGTCCTCATAGGCTGGATTTGTCCACCCCAGGAGTTCCATGTCAAGAGATCATGGAACCGTCTGGCCTCCAGGCAACGTGATTCCTGGGACATCCGTCTTCATCATGAATATATTTAGACATTTTCTTAGTTGCTTCAGGACATGGCTGCTTGGGCCTAAGGGTCTAGAAGCCTGAGGCTCTGTGACTTATGGCTATCAGTGGGTAAGCACCTACACACTGTTCTCATCGCTAACAGGAGACATCTGTCTGGAGGGATCCCAGACCTTCAAAACCCAAGTGTTCCCACTGAACTCCACCCTCCAGAGGACCATGTGTACAAGAATAGTGTACTTGCTACTGTAGGGATACTTTCCCTTGAAAGTATCTATTCTATTCACCCCAGTAGCGGGGACGATGACCCAGCAGAGAAACAACTCCGTCCAAGCTCAGCATTGTGAAGAAAGGACTTTATCGGGACAACCTACACAAGCGTAAGTGAGGAGATATTTACAGGAGCCTGGGTGACGTGTGCAGCTACTGCCCCCCAAGATTCATCTCAGTGTGGGGCTCATAAAGCTACATCCCTGGAGCTTCCTGCCCAGCATGCAGGCAGCTACACCGCTGGAGACAGTCCTTGTCACAGTTCTTTACTGTTTCGGGAAGGGGCCTGGCAAGCTTCGTGAGCCTCCTCAGCCGTGTACAGTTCTTGTGAGTTTCGGGAGCCTTCCTCTCCCCTCAGGAGGAACTGTTCCAACCAAGAGGGACAGCGGAAGGACAATCTTCTCCCAGCAGATGGATGCCAAAATCAGATGAGTTTACCTACTTGCTGACATGGCATCGGGGGTGACCTCAGGGTCTGTCATCCTAGCCTAGGGGAAACGGTTAGGCTTCTGCCATGGAAACCCACACCGGGACCCACTTGTTGGCAGGTGTTACACAGCAATTTCCTCCCAGATAAACTGTCTTGGAGGGAAGCTCCTTATGACACAGGGCGCTCTAAGGGGAGGTGAAACACTTTATCCTGCAAGGAGGCTCCTTAAGCTCCAGAAACAACTCCAAAGCTTCAGGAATTCCCTGAAACCGATCGGATTCACTAGGTCCCTCCTTCCGCAGGCTTACATAAGCAGTAAGGTCTGCTGAGAGGACCCAGACAGCTGAGCTGCCCAGAAGAGGCTCAGACGGATTACGGACACCCCCCCCAACCTGTTGAGCGTCCTGGCGGTTGTGCAGTAGGCTCCAGGCTTCCGTCTTTGGTGAGTTGTCACCCATGCTCACCAAAGTGCGGTTGGTGGGCTTTGGCACAGTTGACTCATTTCTGTTCCTGTAACCCCTAAAAAACTCACTGATTCACCAAGTTGGACTTTTGTGTTGAGTAGATACTTGTTCGTGTCTCCTAGGAATAGCATCACACAACAGTGGGCAGGCAAGCCCCGCCCCAAGCCACATCACTTCCCAGGGAAGCCTTGTCTCCCGCCACAAACAGCGCCTGCTTCATATTGCTCACAGGCAGCATCGCCTGGGCCAATGTTTCTCTTTCTTGGAAAGTCTGGTAGGTGGGCGGTGACATTTTCAGCTGCTATTTTCATGCATCATTCTTAGTCACTGTGGGCAGCTGGAAGCCAGCAGAAAGCCCTCCCATCATCCAGGGTTGGCTCCTCCCCACTCTCCTACCTTCCGGAGAAAGGGACCAGTCCCAGTGCAGAGCCCCCACAAAGACTGAGCCATGACATCTTCCAGATGAAAGAAAGATAAACACAGGCTTTGTGATGGAGCTGAATCCAGAGTAACACCTGGCCTTTTTGAAGATCTGATACAGACTCTATCTCTCTGAATCATCTAGAACATTCTTAAGACTAACAAGTATGGGGTCTTGTTCAAAATATATGCCCAGAGACGATGTCCTAAGGTCTGTGTCCATTAGCTAATAAGGGGACCCTCAGGCCCTAATCCATTCATTTGGTCATGATTTCACAACCCCGAACTTCTCACAGATGGTAGATCAAAAGCAAATAAATTCCCAGGCTGGAGAGATGGCTCAGTGGTTAAGAGAGTTTCCTGCTTTTCCAGGGGACCTGGGTTCAGTTCCCAGCACCAACGTTGGGTAATTCACAGCCACCTGTAATTATAACTCTGAGGGATCTGATGGCCATTTCTGGACTCTGAGGGCAACTGCATTGATATGTGCATGCCCACACATAGATGTACATATATTGATGCAGAAATAAAAGTAAACTAAATATTTAAAGCAACACATCCCTAACATTTCCATTGACACGTCTGCTGTAGAAGCTACTAAAGAATTTCATGGAGGGGTGCTGATGAACCCACGGGTCCCAGGCCCCCAGAACCTTCAGCCTGCCTAGCTGGCCATCAAATCAGAATTTCCATGGTGGTTTCCTACTTCACTTGGCACTGAGCACACCGAACATATCCACAAAACACTATTTCCATTTCAGGAGCCATCTCAGTTACTTTCTTATTGCTGTGATAAAAAGCACTACCATCAAGGTAACTTATAAAGGAAAGCATGTAGGCTTATGATTCAGGGTTGGAGTCCTTGATGGTGGAGCAAATGCATGGTGGTGGCGGGAACAGCTGAGAGCTCTCATCTTGATTCATTAGCACAAGGCAGAGAGAGCACATTGGGAATGGCATAGGCTTTTGATACCTCAAAGCCCACCCCCATTGACACACCTCCTCCACAAGGCCACATCTCCTAGTCCTTCCCAAACAGTTCCACCAACTGGGGACCAAGTATTCAAATACATGAGTATATAGGGATCATTCTCATTTAAACCACCACATGCCACTCCCTGAATACCATTTGGCTATCAGCCACATCCTAAAGCAAAATGCATTTAGTCCAACTTGGTCCCCACAGTCTTTCACATTCCCAACACTGTTTATAAGTTCAATGTTCAAATTGTCTTTTGAGACTCAAAGCAGTCTCTTAATTGTGAGTAACCCCCTGTAAAAGTCAAAGAGCAATTACATACTTCCAAATATCCAGTGGCACAGAATACACATGACCATTCTAAAAGGGAGGAACTGGGGTATAGTGAGGAAATATTGGACCAAAGCAAGACTGAAAGCCTGCAGTAGCTCCACATCAAAGGCCTTAGATGGCTCCACCCTTCCGGCCCTGCTGACCGCAGCACACTTCTCTCTCTTCTGCTAGTTCCCTGTATGCAACTCTCCTGGGCAGGTACTTCACAGCTTTGGCACGTCTTCGGGTCTCCATTGCAATCCCAGCTTCGCTTACACAACTTCACACAGTGGCCTCTCAGGGTCTCCAGGCCGGGACTCCCCTGCCACACACCTGGTCTCAGGGGTTCTCCTTAACCTGGGAGGGAGATTCGATGACACCTTTGCTTATGTATCCTTCGAGACTCTAAAGTCAGAATCATGTCGACAGTCCTGCCCAGTTGGGCTGCCTATTGGAATGGAGCCTGCCCTCCTTGATCACATTCTTTCATTTGCTGTTTTTTTGTTTTGTTCTGTTTTGTTTTGTTTTTTGAGATAGGGTTTCTCTGTATAGCTTTGGAGTCTGTCCTGGAGCTTGCTTTGTAGACCAGGCTGGCCTCAAACCCACAGAGATCTGCCTGACTCTGCCTCCAGAATGCTGGAATTAAAGGCGTGCTGGTTTTTAAGGGCAGGACATTCCTTAGGCCTCTCCTGCCACAGGCCAGAGTTCAGCCGGGTGGGGTCCTGCCTTGATGGTGTCCCCCCTTTATCTTAACGCAGGTCAGGCCTCTCTTTGATCTCCTTACCTCTTCCAGGACAAGCCTGGGCTCCAACATGACATTTCCTGGTGCTCTTTTTCTCTTCCAACTGTACATTTTGTATTTCTTCTTGTCCCACGTGCTCTTTTTCATTATACACTTGCACAGGAGTGGTTACTTATAACCGTGAGACAGAGTCAGCATTAGGCTGTCTGGAAATCTCCTCTGCCAAGGAAGTTAGTCCATTACTTTTCAATGTAGCCTCAGGCAGATTATTAGGACCAAGGCAAAAAGCAGCCACATTCTTTGCCAAAATACCGCAATGGTTTCTAGCTTAGTCAGTAATACTGTTCCCCTCTGAAACCTCTTGAGCTGGGGCTCCACGGTCCATGTTGCTCTCAGTGCTATTGTCTTCCAAGTTCCTACTAGGATCAAGCCCATTAAACCTCACTTACAGTGTTCGACTGCTTTTCTAGTCCAAAGTCCCAGAGTATTCCACATTCCTGAAGGGAAAAACAAACCATGGTCAGGTCTGTCACAACAATACCCCACTCCTGGTGCCAACTTCTGTCTTGGTTACTTTTCTATTTCTGTGACAAAGCATTAGGACCAAGGCAACTTTATTTTTATTTTTTGGTTTTTCGAGACAGGGTTTCTCCATGTAGTTTTTGGTACCTGTCCTGGATCTCACTCTGTAGACCAGGCTGGCTTCGAACTCACAGAGATCCACCTGGCTCTGCCTCCCAAGTGCTGGGATTAAAGGCGTGTGGCACCACTGCCCGGCCAAGGCAACTTTATAAAAGAAAGAATTTTAATTGGGGTATGGCTTCCATGATGGCAGAGAAAAGGCATGGTAGCAGGAACAGTTGAGAGCTCACATTTTGATCTATAAGCACAAGACAGAGAGAGAGACAGAGAGAGAGAGAGAGAGAGAGAGAGAGAGAGAGAGAGAGAGAGAGAGAGCGCGAGCGAGCTCATTGGGAACAGCACCTCAAAGCCCACCCACCCCACTCTCCGTCCCCCCCCCTCCCCCCCCACCCCCGTGACATACTACCTCTACAAGGCCACGCCTCCTAATCCTTCCCAAACAATTCTACCAACTGGGGATCAAGTATTTAAACATAGGAGCCTATGGGAGCCATTCTCATTCAAACCACCACAGGGGGCTACAAACACCCCATCTCATTTCTCCCTGTTTCCTTCTTTGTCTAGAGGGGCAGTTCACTCCCATCAAGAGAGTCCTGGACTCAGGTAACAAGTGGGATGGGAGGGGATATGATTGGGTGTGTCACTGAACTGCTGTGGGTTTATCATCTGCGAAACAAAGACCCCCTCTGTTCATCCAGATATACCCAGCAAGTACCAAGTGCAGGGAACTATTGTAGACCCCAGTATTAGAGAGTTTGGGCAGGAAGATGGATGATGCTCAAGTGAGAAACTCAAGGAGAGGATTTCAGATGAGATCAAGTGCTACAAAGAATAAAGTAGGTCACCAGGGCAGAGTGGATCAGTGGAGAGGGAACTGTCACAGACCTGAGGTCAGGGAAGCTTCAGAACCTGCAGCCATAGCACCACCAAGAGGAGGGGGTGGGGCATAGAGATACTGTGGACAGTCAGGTGGGCTGTAGGATCCCAAGTAGACAGGGGAATGGACTGCAGGACACCACAGAACAAGAAGATGAACCAAAGGGCCACTGGAAAAGGATAGACTGTGGAAACACCCTGGGGACAGGAAGATGGACCACAGAGATGCTGGATAGGAAGATAAAATGCAGGACAACATGTAGACCAGAGAATGACCACAGGGACACTGGATATGTCTGTCAGTGGTTCTCAACCTGTGGGTCACAACCCTTTGTGGGCCACCTACCAGATATCCTGTATGGCAGATATTTACATTCAGATTCATAACAGTAGCAAAGTTATAGTTATCAAGTAGCAATAAAATCTTTTTATGGCTGGGGGTCACCACAACAGGAGGAACTATATTAAAAGGTCGCAGCATTAGGAAGGTTGAGAACACTGAGAGAGACTGAAGATACTATGAGAACAGAAAAATGGACATTGGGGAGGAGGATGGACTAGGAGGACACCATGGGGACAGGAAGATGGGCCACAGAGACACTGTAGGAGGAAGGAGTTGTCCTGACTAATGAGGCCTGGCCAACTCGAAGGTGGAAACAGGTTTGGGGGCAGGTGACTAAGTGTGACGTCCCCCACTCTTCTGAGAGGCAACGGGAAGCAACCTGGTGTACCCATGAGGGTACAGATGCTGATTTGGTAATACACCCTTAGAGGTCCTACGGCAGTGGGAAGCCTCTGGCCTGGCTCTGCCAGGCACCAGCTCTGCAGCGTGCTCAGCCGTGCAGCATGGCCACAGTTAGCACACGCCAAGCCCGGCAGAGTTCCCAGTAAGAACAAGGACAGAGTGCCTACAAACAGAACTTGTCCGGTGTTGGCTTTGGTCTGTGCCTTGTATCGTCTGAACCTGTCACCTCTGCTGCATCCAGGGTGGGTCTCACTCTGAACCTAGGTTATGTCAATGCTGCTTTAGCCTTGGAGCCATACAAAATGAGAGTTTGGGGGCCAGCAACATGGCTCGGTGATAAGCCACTTGTTTCCAAGTCCGAGGACCAGAGTTTAATTAATGGGACCCATGTGGTGGAAGGAGAAGTTAAGGGACCTGTTTAAAGTTACACGGCAGGGGAGCAAGAATGAGATGGCCTGGTTGTCCCAGCCCAAAGTGGGGGTATGAAGGACAAGAAGAGATGAACATAGCTATGTGTGCACTGCAGCTGCTCAGAGACACCCAGGGAGCCCAGCCAAAATGGAAAAAAATCACCCAGCAGAGCCTCTGAGTCCCAAGGGGGATGTTGCTATGAGCCACTGAGGTGCGAGGATGCCATTGGTGACAGCTGACGCGGCATGCATTTACCTAGCTGGAGCCTCACTGTGATCCTTGTCCCAAAGACAGCCAGTGCCATCCTGGACCAGGGCACAACAGGCAGAGGGTCTGATGGTGGAGTAATACCTGGGCCCTGTTGGTGAATATGAAATGTGCTTTGTCCTGGGGATCATGGATAAATCAGGAAGAGTCTTTCAGAACAGGGATCGTGAGAAGTGGGCTGTGGATGGGAGACCATCGTGGAACCTGCTGATCCAGTCTCAGCGAGGGCTGATGTCCTTTCACGGAGGCAAGTCCAGTGAGAAAGGAGGAAGGAGATGGGGCTATCACCAGGCTGAGAATGAGGCTGGCCAGAGAGCAGGTGAGGGAACAGGAAGGTCGGGACTCAGCAAGGGAACACTCAAGGCTGGAATCTTCATCCTCTGCAGTAGGAACATTCTGGACACCAAGGGTGGGGGCAGGCTCTGCCTGTAGCTCCCCTGTCCAACTGTGAGGACCAAAAATGTCTCTAGTGTTGCCTGATGTTCCTGGGGACAGAATGACTGTCCTCTCCATTTCCCCAGTCCCTGAGGAGAAGGCAGAAGTGCTGATGGGACTCGTCTTGGTTACTTGTCTCATGGCTGTGACAAACACTGACAAAAGCAATGTAAGAGAAAAAGGTGTCTTGTGTCTCACAGTTCAAGCGCGAAGTCCGTCACAATGGGGAAGGTATGGCGGCTGCTGGTCGTGCTGCTGGTCGTGCTGCTTCCATAGGCAGGAAGCAGAGAGACGAACGCAAATGCCATCAGTTTGCTTCCTCCCTTGGATTCAGTCTGGCACCTCAACCCCTGGGTGGGTGCTGCCTGTCGCTAGGATGAGTCATCCCACTTTAATTAACCCAATCCAGACACTCCATCATAGGCGAGCCTGGAGGTGGGTCTCCTAAGTCCTGTCAAGTTGACAGTCAAAATTAACTATCACTGGACGAGTGTGGTGGTGTACAACGTTAACCCCAGCACTTGGGAGGTAGAGACAAGTGGATCTCTGAGAGTCTGAGGCCAACCTGATCTACATAGTGAGTTCTGGGCCAGCCAGGGCTATATAGCAAGCCCTTGTGTCAATATGCACACACAGACACACAGACACAGACACAGACACAGAGAGAGAGAGAGAGAGAGAGAGAGAGAGATTAACCATCAGTGTTCTTTTGCCATAAAAAGACTTGCAAATGAGAGAGTTCTAGGCGATAGAATGTAAAAAGGGAGGCTAGAGATGTAGCTTGATGCTTGAGTCCATGTGCAGTATGTGCAAGGCTCTGGATCCAACCTCAGTACCACACAAACAAACAAACAAACTAGAATGGAAGTGAGGCACAGGGACCAGCCAAGCTCAGTTTAGAAGGCAGCATTCCCCATTTGCCAGACCTCACTGTTTGAGCAAGATTACACTCAGGATGATAGGTCTTACGGAGGTGGATGGGAACTTTCCCAAGACTGAGCAAGCACTTTTGAGGAGTCCCTCCCTGGTGATGTTCGTTTGGACAGTTGATGATTAAGAAGGACCCCTGCCGAGGTAAGAGGGGCCAGCCTGAGGCTTCCATCTCTGGCAGTTAGAAGCAGTCAACTTCAAAGCACTCGGATTCTCTTAGTGCCGAGAGAGAATGAGACATGGCTGAGAGGCTTTGGAGTCGCAACAAAGCCAGAGTTGAGTAGGAGGGTCAGTTCTTGGTAAAAACAGTCATGTGTTCCTTAACAGAGGGGACCCTTTCTGAGAAAGTCAGAGTCAGGCAATTGGTGTCACAGACGGTCCTTACACAAACTAAGGTGATCCTGTGTCACCGGTAACGTAGTCTATGAGCCTCCATCATGTGTGGGCAAATGTTACACTGGGCATGGCTGTGAATGATCGAACGGGACAAGAATTCTGGGATGTTCTCCCATCTGGATGAGTCACCAGTCCCCACAAGCCTCCTTACACTCAGTCCAAGGGGACAGAGAAGCCGCAGTCTGAGCCAGGGCCAAACTGAGGACCTGTGAGTGGCTCAGCCACAAGGGTGCAAGGTGAATGTTCCAAAAGTCTTTCCCTCCTGCATTATTTGTTCTGCCTCCGACAACTGTCTAGACGTCTTTGTTATCTGTGACTGCATTATTGTCTAACAACATGTATAAAAAACATATTTAAGATCTCCCTGGCCTGGGGTGTGGCTCAGAGGCGTAGCATGTGTGAAACTTGATGAAGCTCCGGGTTTGATTGCCCCAGAGTTGAAATGTGAGTCTTGTTGATAATTTCTTCATGTGTGCAATGTGGATACAAGGGCTGAGGGTCAACCTTGGATGTTGTCCTCAAACCATTCACCTTGGGGATTTTTTTTGTTTTTTTGTTTTTTCTTTTTTCCTTTTTTTTTAAAGACAGGGTCTCTCGCTGAACCTGGAGCTCACCAAATAAGCTAGATTGACTGGCCAGTGAGCCAAGATCTGCCTGTCTCTACTTCCCCGGCGCCGGTATTAAACGTTCACACCACCATCCTGGTGTGATGGTTGGTTTTGTCAACTCTACAAAACATAGAAATGCCTGGGGAGAGAGTCTCTATGAAGGACTATTTAGATCAGGTTGGCCTGTGGTCATGTCTGTGGGGGGTTGTCTTGACTATGTTAATTAATGAGACGACCCAAAGCATTGTGGGTGGGCTGTACAATGATGGACTGTAACCCGGAACTGTGAGCCAAGTAAACCCATTCTCCTTAGGAACATAAATGAAGCAAAGACACCTGGGATCAATCCCAGCCCCCTCCCCCATGTAGCAAGCACCGCTTACTGAGCTATCTCTGCAGACCCCATTGATTCCTGTCTGGGCGGCATGTTGAACAGATAATATTTTGTACATAAAGAATTAAATAAGCCTAACCTTAAAATTATTTTCCTGTGTTAATGCTGCTACCACACAATTTAAAGTTGCCTGCATAGCCATCTTGCCCTTCACCAATTTCTTCTTTGAGGCTTACACATGGAGTCTGAGTGGGATACCCTCATTCTCTTTATACTACTGGTTTCTGTTTTAATTGTATTGGAGTCAAATAATATATTCAATATGATAGCACATTTTATAGAGTTTTAGAAATAAATGAGAAATTCATTGAGACTCATTTTGTGGACCAGTATATTGTCTACTTAAAAAAAATCCTCCTATACTTTTTTTTTTTAAGAAATTGTTTTATGTATATGAGTGCCTATATGTGTGTATGTGCACCCTATGCATGCAGTACCTATGGAGGCCAGGTGAGGGCGACAGTCCCTCTGGAACTGTAGTTACAGATGGTTGTGAGCTGCTATGTGGGTGCTGAGAATTGAACCTGGGCTTTCTAGAAGAATAGTCTGCGCTCTTAATCACTGAGCCACCATCTCTCCAGTCCCCTGTATTTTCTTTCTTTTGTTGTTGTTGTTTGCTTGCTTGCTTGTTTGCTTGCTACACAGGGTTTCTCTGTACAGCCCTGACTTTCCTGGAACTCAATGTGTAGACAGGGTGGCTTTGAACTCAAAGATCTGCTTGCCTCTGCCTCCTGAGTGCTGGGATTAAAGGCATGTGAGATAAAGGCCACTGTAGAGAAATCTTCCAGGGCTCTGGATATCATAAGAGTTTCCTGGGACTGAGGATTCTGAGATGCTGGACTGTTCTCAGCCCTCAGAGGAGCAGCAGGCAGGCCGCTTGAGGCTGCCAGTGGCTGCTGTGGACTCTTCATCTAACAGAACTGGCTGTACTCCTAACCCTTGTGTGGTGTGGTCCTCCTAGGGAGAGACAGCCGTTTGCAGAGCTGAATCAAGAGTTTGCCACAGAGTCAGACAGTACGTCTCACAGACACGCGCTGTCCTTATTCTGCATGCGAAAACTGTCCACAGTGTCCTTCTGCAGCAGCAAAGCTCTCTTCCAGAGATGGGAGGCAGTGAAAGACAGACGGGATAGTCTGATGCTCTAGGCCTGCCGCTAGGGAGGCAGCAGGGATGGCTGGAGAGAGAGTATTCGGTAGGGAGTTACAGAGTTAGACAGAGCTGAGGCAAATGCTGGAGAGACCTCAGGACAGTGAGTTTCATTCCTGGAGCCCCAGTGTCCACATCTGTGAAACCGAAGCTAAGTGCATGAAGGGTATAAAGTCTCAGCACTCATGCATGGGATCACAGGCAACATACAGAATGTTCAGTAAACTCTAATCACAGGGAAACAACAAATGGGTTGGTCTGTGTATGTCTCAAGTATGATACACGTATGCAAAAAAAAAATCACTGTGTGTAAAAAATTCAAATTTAACTAAATATCCTAAGTGTCGGGGTGTGTGTGTGTGTGTGTGTGTGTGTGTGTGTGTGTGTGTGTGTGTAAGTGTAGTCAGGGGCACGTGTGTGTGTGCAATACACATGCATCTGCATATGTGCGTTTAGATGCCAGAGGACAACGTCAGGTATCCATTCCTCATGATGGCATCCATCTCGGCCTTTGAAACTAGGCTTCTCCCTAGCCTGGAGCTCACTGATGTAGCTAGACTCCCTGACCAGCAAGACCTGAGGCTCCTCCTGTCTCTGCCTCCCTGGTGCTGAGCCACCACACCTGGTTTTTCCACATGGGTTGCGAAGACTGAACTCAAACCCTCATGCCTGTGAGGCAAGCCCTTTACCAACTGGGCCCTCTTCCCGGTCCTCCCTAGGTCCTTCCTAATGAGTACACCAGCCGTAATGAATAGAACCTGACATGGCGTCCTGAGAGCTCCCGTCTCTAGATACAGTCACACTGGAGGTCAGAGCTTCAATGTGCATTTTTTTTTTTTTCGAGACAGGGTTTCTCTGTGTAGCTTTGCGCCTTTCCTGGAACTCACTTGGTAGCCCAGGCTGGCCTCGAACTCACAGAGATCCGCCTGCCTCTGCCTCCCGAGTGCTGGGATTAAAGGCATGCGCCACCACCGCCTGGCCTCAATGTGCATTTTTAAAAAGGTTTGTTTTATTTTTTATATGTCTGTGCATACATCTTTGTGTGTACGCACATGCGTATGCAGGTACCCAAGATGGTCAGAAAAGGGCATCAAATTCAGATCCCCTGGAGATGGAGTTATAGGAGTTGGTGAGTCATTTGGTGTAGGTGCTGGGAACTGACCTTGGTTCCTTCCTCTGCAAGAGCAGCAAGTGCTCTTAACTGCTGAGCCATCTCTCTAGCCCCTTCAACATGCATTTTGGAGGGACATAATTCCATCAAAAACATGTTTTAAAAAAGGTAATATTTTGTATAATATATATTGCTATAATTTTTAAAAAATGAAAGAAAGTAGCTGGACTTGGAGGCTCACACCTAGAATCCCTTCACTTGGGAGACTGCGGCAGGAAGATGGCCTTGAGATCAAGGCCTATTTGAGTTATATATTGAGTTCCAGCCCAGCCAGGACTGCAGAGCAAAATCCTATCTCAAAAACAGACAGTGGGGCTAGAGTGGCCACTCGGTGGTTAAGAGTGCTTGTTGCTCTTCCGAAGGACCAAGGTTTGAGTCCCAGAACTTACACTGGCTCACAACCATCTCTAGCTTCGGTTCCAGGGGATCAGACACCTTCTTCTTGTCTCCACAGGCACCAGGCAGACACGCGGTGTACACATATTATGCAGGCAAAACACCCAGGCATATAAAATAAAAATAAACACAAACAAAACCCACAGAAAGCACATTGTCTGCTTCCTTAAGTCCTCATCTAAGAAGTTTCATTGAAAAATGGGCTTGCCTGGGAAGGCGCGATCAACCCACTGTGGCGAACGCAGCGTGTTTGCCCGCTGCTGGACGACCGCCAACATTATCTCCTCTCCCTGTAACTGGATTAGCTCCATTAAAAGTGTTTTAAAAAATTAATCATAGAAATCTATTTGTACCCAGGGCACTGCAGTCTCATGGGTACAGAATTCTCATATGTTAATATAATCAGTGCCTATTAGATTCTGTGACACTAAGAGGAACAAATAGCCTTAGATTTTCCCCTTAGATCTTCACACACTTTCTTCCAAGTCCTTTACCGTCCTGCGAGGCCTACCTGCATGCCTCCGTGGAAAGACAGACTTCTAATTTTTCTATTTGTCGTCTAGAGTGGTGGGCATGCTTCTCCCAGACATTCGGCTAAAGCAGCCCCACTGTGCCAGGTAAAGACTCAACTTCCAGCTGAGGAGACTCATGCAGAGCTAAAACAACTCCCCGCACCGGGCTCTCACCAGGCCACGCTGGGTGGACACAGAGAGAAAGAGAATCTGTCCCTGCCTCTCAGAAACCCCAAGTCTGGTGATGGAGACAGCTCAGGGGTAAACACTGCAACTTGGAAGGACGCCTTGTTTGCCCATCATGGAGACAGTAAGAAGGGAGATGCACCCAGCTATGAGGAAGGCAGGTGTCCACAAGAGAACATAAAACACACACACACACACACACACACACACACACACAAACACACGAACACACACACACTCACATGCACACTCATGTGTACACACACACACACAAATAAATGTTTTTCTAAGAAATTTAAAGTATAAGAAAAAAATGTAAAAATTAATTCTACAACTATTGAAGGTGAGGCCAGGATGGATGACTCGCTGGTGACAGGAGTCTCTACTTTAGACACTGCCCCTGTGATGGTTAATCTTGATTCTCAACTTGACTGGATTGAAAGACATCTAGATTAGTAAAGCGGAGCTCTGGCTGTGTTGGGGGCGGGGCGCACATTTCTGACCTAGTCCCTGGTTTCATCCATCGATGGGTTCAAAATCTGAATGGACGGTGGGGAGGTGATGGAACTGTGGAAAGTGGAGGAAGTGGGTCTCTGGAGAGCGTGAGGGGTGCCTGTGAAGGGTATACCTCAACTCTCGCCTGGTCCTGCTGCTCCTCCACACATTCCCACCTTCACAGATTCTGCCTTACCTCACAGACAGAGCAACAGGGCCAAGGGGCCAGTCACTGAAAGCTTAGAAGCGGGGACCACAATAAGCCCTTTCTCCCTTTAAATTGCTTTTCTCAGGCATTTGTCACAACAACAAGAAGTCTGACTGACCACTATCCCTAACACAGGGGACTGGTTCACATCTAGATACCTGTGTGTGAGATAAGGACGCCTCCCCCCTCCCCCGCAAATACTGGTGCACACACGTTACTACAGCGTTATTCCTACCAGCCCCAGACTGAAAATAACTCCAGAGTCCATCAACAGGCAAATGAGTAAGGAAAGGATAGTGTCTGTCCACTGGACTAAGAGATGAATGGATGGAATGACTGACACACAAGGTCAGGATGCCGAGGGAAATAAGCCACTCTCAGAGCCCAGCTAGTGTGAGTTAGTTCGTCTGCAGCTCTAGAAAACACCAGCACGTGGGGGCTGGCATAAGCAGCCAGGAGATGAGGGGCTGAGAGGAGGGGAAAGGGGGGGGGGACCAAAAAGGGGCTTCGGAAGCCAGGAAGTCGAGGTGTTCTGTTGCAGTATGGAGTAGGTTCACAAGCTGAGGCACCTGTCAAAGCTCACCAGGTTGGATAACATGAGTGAGTGCCACATGCTACACCTGTCACACCTCAGTAAAGGAATCCTAAAACCACGTGAGCCAGAGGCAGCGGCACACACGTCTAATTCCAGCATGGAGTTAAGGCAGAGAGGCCTGGGGCTTGAGGAGAGCCTCTGCAAGACGCTGTCTCAGGCAAACAGATAGAAATGTAAAATGGAAGGGGAAAAGGAGGGAAAAAGAACAGGATTTTTTTCAGGTGGTGTGTGTGTGTGTGTGTGTGTGTGTGTGCTCAAATGTGTACATGTGCACATGTTCCTGTACATAGAGGCTGGAGTTACATGCTGGGTGTCTTGCCCAATCACTCTCCATCCTATGTATTGAGTTAGGGCCTCTCGTGTGAAGCAAGAGCTTGCTGATGCGGCTAGTCTAGCCAGGCATCCTGTCTCCACCTCCCAAGTGCTGGGATTCCAGGTGGCCCAGCCCATCCCACCTGCCAGCATTTGTGTGAGTTCTGGGAACCTGAACTCTCGTTCTCATGCTTGCCTGGCAGGTACTCTACCCACCGAGCCATCTGCTCGGTCCAAAGCAATGGTTTTAAAACAACAACAACAGCAGCAACAACTTAATTGAGGTGTAAATAATATATTTTAAAACTGCATATTTAGTATCTCTAATTGGATGTTTTTACGAAGAAAGAATTCCCTGAGGATGGGCCTGACAGATGGCAGGCGAGGGGTCTTTTCAAAAGTGGGGGATAGGAGAGTCTGTAGGAGACTCAGTGTTCTATATGAGGGGGGCTTGCTCTGTTAGAATGGGGGGGCTGCCCCTGGGAAGATCTGTATCTTGCACCCCTGTACTATGAAAAGTTAGGGACTGAATGTGTCATCCCTAAAATTCTTGTTGAGACTATAATCCCCAGTGTAACCACACTTGGAGGTAGGGTCCTTCCAGGGACATTTGCGATTAAATGAGATCATAAGGATAGAGCACTTGTAAAATAGGATTAGTGTCCTCGAAAGAAATCTGGAGTACTTGTGAGGACAGAAGGTTGCAGTCTCCTCCCAGGAGCCGACCCTGTGACACTGTGACCTTTGATTTTACAAGGAGGGAAATGGAGGTGGAGAGGACCCAAATGGCTTGTTGATGGACCTGGGATTTAAACGCAGGGTTTTGCGGCAACCTCCCCAATGTTGACACACCCAGAACCATTTCTGCTCTTACCCAGGCTGCAGCACTTTGCCTAATAAAGGCATTTGAAATCCAAAACCATTGCCAAGTTGGAAGGTCACATGACCCAAGACAGGGACACTGAAAAGGCACCCCACCCCACCTGGCCTGAGCATCCTTCCCTAACCCAGTAGAGAAGAGAGCTTCCTCTAGGAGGCCAAATCCAAACTGCTCTCCAGCGCCATCTAGTGACCTGGAGGCATGCAGTTCAGGGCTTTGGGCTTGGCAATGGTCTGGAGGTAGCAGGTAGAAAGTCCTCAAATAAGAGTCTCCACAGAGACTGGCTGTAGGGCTGTCCCCATGGAGATGGGGCTTGGGGACAGTAGGAATTTACATGAATATTGAGTGTCTCACTGAGAAAGAAAAAAGAAAGCCTGCGTGCACAGGAGCAGTAGTCCCAACAGCCAAAAGGTAGAATCTAGCTTAGACAAACCCCTGCTAGATAATGATTGAACATCTGTGGCGGTCCATACAAGGGGATTCTGACACATCCTGTATGGACCTTGAGTTCAGTCACACTGTTATTTATTAAGTGGCGCAATGTTTACCATGTGAGAGAAACCACGAGGTACAACAAAACCCACTATAAAAGTTTATTAAGGGGAGGAAATAGAAGGGGTGTGCATAGGCCTATGGAATGACTGTGCAAGAAGACAGAGAAGGAATAGGTCCCACCACCCACCACCCACCCCCACCCGCGCACATGCGCATATGGGCTTATGTGGCTACGGCACTCAATGTGCATAGATTACATGATCACACTGCGTGCAGATTACGTGGGACGTAAGGCCCTGGAATGACTAAGCATCTTGCCTGGCTACTGGACAGCGCACACTCGGTCATGTAACCAAGGGAGTGGCTAGGAATTCTAACACACACAGGGACAAACACTGTGTAATTTCACTTGTATAAAATATGCAGATCTGGGGATATGACTTGGTCGTAGAACATTTGCCTAGTATGGTGAGGCCCTAGGTTCCATCCCTAGCACTGAAAAAAAAAAGGTTTTTGTTGTTGTTATTGTTGTTTAAACTGATAATCACATGAAGTAGCACTGAAGTTTGCCAGGAAGAAAGAAACAGGAAGTGATGATTTCAGCAAGAGGGAGAAGAATGGGGAGGGGGGAGGCTATTATTTAAATAAGGAGAGGGACTTTCTGGCAGGGTGACATCTAACATGAGACCCTGGGCATCAGGGACCCTAGTCAGCTCCCACAGAGGCTGCTGAGAACCCTCAAGCTGAGCCCGCATCTAGAACACAGCCTTCCCTCTGCACTCCACCCAGAGACGATGTAGCCTGAGGGCAGCCCTCACCAGAGCCCAAGCCACACCTTTCCACTCCAGTCTCAGTAACCATAGGATAAACAAATCCCCCTTCTTCTTAAGTGAGCCTGCCTCAGGCATTTCGTTAACTGACTGATCTCACATGTAATCAATCCAGAGGCCAAGAACAGTCACAAAGCCCTGAGTCTCCTCTGGATGGAAACACAGAGCCCAGCCCGCCTACTGAGAAGGTTATATATAAACCCCAACAAACTGACCCAGACAGCACCGAACAGAGTGTCTGAACTGTGGTCTTGAAGTTCATTTTCCACTTAAAAAAAAAAAAGAAAAAAAAAAAGGGATTCTTGGGGAAATAGCTGATGAAGAAAAAAAAAAAATCCTGTGCAAGAGAAGTGTGAAATGTTTTGTCATAGGAGACAGCCAGAATCTGCTGAATGGCTGCTAAGATCATACCAAAAGGACTCGGGAGATAACACAGTTTCCTCCCTGACTAGGAGTGTCTGATTTGAACTTTAACAAAAGGGAATTGTAGCAGTGGATTGAGACTACGGAATATGCTTAAGCCCATGAGCTCACAGTGATAATTAAAGTGTGTGAGCACCTCTGGGACACATGAACGGGGACTCATTTGTTACCTTGAGAAAACGCAACTGAGGGAAAGAATGGAGCATTTCCTACACAGACTCTCCTACCAAGTAGCTAAACAGGATGAAGGGAGGAATCTCTGTTAAATATTTTAATTTTTATGTTTAATTATGTTATGGGCACAAGAGTGAAGGTGCTAGAGGAGGGTACTGGATCCCCTGGAGCCGGAGTTACAGGTGGTCGTAAACTATGCAGTGTGTACGCTGGGAACTGAATTCTGTCCCTCTGCAAGAGTGGTACATGCTCTTAGCTGCTGAGCCATGTCCCAGTTCCAAGGGCTCCATCTCTCTCTTTTTTTTTTTTCTTCAGAGCTGATGACCGAACCCAGGGCCTTGTGCTTGCTAGGCAAGCGCTCTACCACTGAACTAAATCCCCAGCCCCTAAAATATTCATTTTTTCTTTCTTTTGGTTTTTCGAGACAGGTTTTCTCTGTGTAGCTTTGCACTTTTCCTGGAACTTGCTCTGTAGCCCAGGCTGGCCTTGAACTCACAGAGATCCACCTGGCTCTGCCTCCCCAGTGCTGGGATTAAAGGCATGCGCCGCCGCCGCCGCCGCCGCCGCCCAGGGCTCTATCTCTTGATAGAAGGATGGTACTCACCAAAAGAATGATCAAATATCACCATATTGTAACACCCAGTTACTCACAGATCTTGGCCAGTACCTGCCACTATCACGAAAAGAGACTCAGACATTATGAACTCTCCAATGGAAACATAGCATGACCCCTCCAACAATAGTAAGTGTGGCGGCTAACTCTTGCAACCCCAGCACTGGAGCAACTGAGGCAAGGAAATCATGTGTCCCAGGAACACCTGGGCTACACAGAAAGATTTTATCTCATAAGCAAGTGAGATGACTCAGCTGGTTAAGGGCACTTGCTACCAACCCTGGTGACCTGAGTTCAAACCCCAGGACCCACATGGTGGAAGGAGAGAACCAACTTCCACAAGTTGTCCTGTGACCTCCACACATGTTCTGTGTGACTCACCTTCCCCTACATACACACAAATTAATAAAATAAAATGTAATACGTTTTTAAAGGATTCTTTCAAAAAAAATGCAAAATGGTTTCGTGCCAAGAATCCTGTCAGAGGTGCCGGAAGGAACTCAGAGCCGTGGTGAGGACTCCCAGGGAACAGCAGATAGGGTATACAAAAGAGCTCTTGAGAGATACAGCTACAAGTCCCAGATAGGCTAGCGGCCCCAGCCCCCTGAAAAAGGGAAAAAACAAAATAGAAAGGAAGCTTGTAGATTAAAATGTCATTTCTATCTAGGCAAGCATTAACTGTATGTCCTTGCTTGTCGTGGTGATAAGACGATTAAAAAAGTTCAATTCTACTTTCCACTCTTTTTTCTGAAATAAATGGGCCTCACTGGTTACTTCTATGCACCTGTGACCCCAACACCTGAGAGAACCCGGGAAGGGAGAGAAGACCTCACTTGTCGCACATATTCAAAGGGTTTGGTCCCTGGTCCCTTGGTCCCATGCACTTGGGCAGAGCATGCTGGTGGGAGGAACATGTGCAGAAGGCTGTTTACCTCATGGCAGACAGGAAGTAGAACAGAGAAGCAACAGGAAGGGGCCAGAGCCAGATACAGTACCCACACACATAGCTCCATGATCCACCTTCTCTAACCAGTCCCACTACCTTCCAATAGTCTATTTAAAAATGTTTAGAATTTCTATTTCTTCTTTATTGAGGCAGAATCTGAGTCTCACAGTGACCACACTCACACAGGGTAGCCTGAAACCCTAAGAGGTTGGCCTCGAACTCACATGCAACAATCCTGCCCCCAGCCTCTTGAGTCATTAGGATTACAAGAATGCATTACCCCGCATGGCCTTATTTTTATTTTTCATTGTGTGTCTATGTGGATGCCTGTGTGTGAGTATGTGCATGTGAGTGTGGATGCATGCTTATAGAGGCCAGAAGATGGCATTGGAGTCCCCTGGAGCTGGAGTTTCAGGGCAACTATAAGCCACCTGCCATGGGAACTGAACTTGGGTCCTCTGCAAGATCAGTATGCACTGTTAACTGCTGAGCCATACCTCCAGTCTATTCAACATTTGAATCTATCAGTACGTTAAGCCATGAAGTAGGCCAGAGCTCCTGTGTTCCAACTGTCTCTTGAACCCCCACCCTAACACACCAGGGTGTGTCTAACGTCCCAGACATCTCTCAAGCTAATCAAGTTGACAATTAAGATTAACCGAGAAGTATGTTCAGGGTTCATACTGGCCTTGGGGAGTTCAGACACAGGTGGTTCATGGGCCCATCTAGACTCCCTAGTCTGTGGTAGGCAATTGCCCAGTGTGCTGAGGTCAAGAGATCTGTTACTCGCTTAGGAAACTCCTGTTGGTCCCTGTACTAGGATGGGGATGCCAGAGCAGTGCGAGCCTCTCACCCAAGGTTCAAGAACCCACTGTGTGCCAGGCTCTGTGTGTACATGAACTGTCTCCTGCGGCCCAACTACAGGCAGAGGTCAAGGCCTCACCTCTCCCTTCCTAAGGCCTGTGGCATGCGGAATTAGTGACTTGGGTCCTGCTCCCGGTCAGACACTTCAGAGCACTCTGCATCCTGTTGGATGTCCTGTGTTCTGCGTCAGTTAACGTTCCATCACTGCGATCCAACACCATGACCAAGGCCACTTACGGAAGGGTTCCTTTGGCTTCTGAGTCCAGAAGGTTCCAGTCCATCATGGCAGCAAAGCATGGCAGCAACAGCAAACATGGTGGCTGGAGCAGAAGCTGAGGGCTCACATGGTAAACTGCAAGTAGGAAGCAGAGAGACACACACACAGAGAGAAAGAGAGAGAGAGAGAGAGAGAGAGAGAGAGAGAGAGAGAGAGAGAGAGAGAGAATTGGGAATGGCATGTAGCTTTTGAAACCTCAAAGCCCACCCTCAGTGACATCCTTCCTCCAGCTAGACCACACCTATTAAACATAGCCAAACAGCACCACCGACTGGGGTAGCCTGGACCCTGGTTCAAGCCAGTCTACCTGAACCAAGTTTCTGATGTCCTTCAAGAAATCTGGCAAATAGCCCCAGCCAGGCAACCCAAGACCAGGCTCTGCCTTAGTCCTGCTGGCCCCTCAGCTCCCACTCCAGGCTCTGGGGGTAGGGGTAGTGGGGGAGAGGGACCAGCCCTTGCAACTTCCCAGTCCAAAGCTCCCAGTCTGACCTTCAACACACCCATCTAGACATCCTCCTGCCTTGGAAATATTCCTCCTGACCAGGCAGCTCTATATTTCTGGCATATATTTCCACCAGAGTCTTGGATGAGGCCACAATGTTCCCATAAAGCAGATGAGAACCAAGGAAGCAATTGTCACTGTGAAATAAAACCATTTTGCAACCTGCTTGGTGGGGTCAGTGCCAGGGGTCCAGTGTGAACTGAGCACTTACTCTAAATGTGCGGGGGATAAGGGATGACTCTTAGCTTCGAGACATGGGAAAGTTACCAGTAGAGTTGGGAGCTGAGATTCCCAGCGGGGATACAAGTTCAAAGCCAGTTGCTATGATCCCTGAAGAGTCAGTCCCCTGGTCTGCTGGGTAAGTGGCTGGGCTCTCAAGGCCTGTGATCTGGGCCTAGACCTTTGTTCTGCTTCTGACTAGGCTCATAGACGGGGTGGATCATTAGAATATCTCATGCATCTGTTTGCTCATTTGCAGAATGGAGCTGACGTCAGCTGGCTTCCCTTGGCACGCTGTTGAACTACACTGGTCGACACGAAGGATTTAGAAGGGGTTTCGTGGCAGGTGGTTCAAGACCCCCAGCCTGTGCCCAGCACACGTTGGCTGTCATCACTATCGACAACAAAGTTGTCACTGACAACAGTTGCCGCTGTCACCGGTAAGGAAGAAGGACAGAGAGAAGTATCGTTCACCAAGCAGCCCTGTCGAGGTAACCTCTGGCTGTGCGCTGGATGGCATTCACAGTGCAGTGCACACTGACCCGGCCTGCTGTTCCTCGGGGCATTACAAAGAATTTGCTGAGAGTGGGGTCTGGGTGCCAGCCACACAGAAGGCTGTCGGTGGAGACGTGGAAGAGGACTCGGTGATATTTACAAGCCCATTAAGTGCAGAAGTGGTTAAGGGCTGGAGTTCCAGTAAACTGCCTGCCAATTTTCATCCTGCTGGGTTTTGTGCAAGGCTGAGTCCTCTCCTCCTCACTTCCACTCCCTCCCTTCCCAAGCCCCGAACAGACTGTTGAGGTCTTCATTTTTCTGGAGAGCTATTATGAGCTACCGGGTGAAGAAGATGATTTTCTTTACAAAGTGGTGTGTGTGATTTTCACTACAAACGGTGATATCGGCAAGAATCATTTCAGTCACCGTGTGTGTTAAACTTCTCTAAGCATGGATTTACATGATTGTAGATGGACCACTCTGCTCTGTGAAGTAAATCCTGAGCGCTTTTCAAAATAGGCTGAATACATAGCAGAGCCATCAATTTCTGTCTGGGAGACGTGGGATTCAGACACCGTCTTCCCTCATTCTGTGACAACTCAGAAAAAGAGACACAAAAGGGTGGCCAGACCAGGAGACGTGCACCCTGCCTCTCCTACTGGATCATACGCACAGATACGGCCAATAAAGCCGGGCCTTAGCGGAGCCAGTCTTGGCCCTCAATGCTATTCATGCAGTCACAGGGTTATGGTCTTCTAGAACAGTGCTTGGGGTTACAGTGGGCAGACTGTTTGACAGTATTTTAGGGTCCACCTGGTTCCTTGCCCTGTCATCTCCCTATCCCCTGTGTGGGAGTCCCCAGGGCCATCAGCACAGAGCTGCCCCCAGCTCTAGAGGTTAGCTTGGTCTGTCTTGATTCAGGCACTTTAGTGGGGCCCCTCACCAGTTTCCCAATCATGATCACTGGGACATTGGCCCAGGCAGTTATAAAGCTATGCAGACGGTGTGAGCCAAGCCAGGTATGAAGGATGAAGGATGCCAGCAGCTGGTGTGGCTGGTGAGAGGCAGGGTGCACCCCGATAAAGACCATCAGCAGAGACTCTCCTAATTTTTTTTATTTTTATTTTTTTGCATTTCTTGGCTTTTCTGCAATGAGCATGCAAAAACAAAAAACAAACAAAACACACACATACACATGAATATACAAACAATAAAAAACCCACCAGATCTTAAGGAGCAAATTCTGAGGCTGCACCAACCTCCTTTTCCAGTAAGAAGACTCAGGTCCAGGCACGTTGTAAGCTACTCATATCAAGATGGAGACACATGATGAGCATGGTGGCGAACGCCTTTAATCCCAGCACTCCAGAGGTAGAGGCAGGCAGATCTCTGAGACTGAGGTCAGCCTGGTTTACAGAGCGAGTTCCAGGACAGCCAAGGCTACATGGGGACATAACAGAGTCCAGGGTTTTTATCTTTTTTTAAAAAATGTATTTATTTAGTGATAATTTCTAGTAGTTGGTTCTCTCCTTCCACCATGTGGGTCCCAAGAATCAAACTCAGGTCATCGGTCTTGGCTGCAAGCACCAAACCCCAGGCATTTTATTAAAAAGTGCAGGGGTGGGAGTATCGGGGGAGGGGGGAGGGAAAGAGTCCAGTCAGTACAATGCTTGCCTTACAAATGTGAGCTTTATCCTAGGAATTTGTTGAAGAAGGAGAAGGAGAAGAAGGAAGAGGAGGAGGAGGAGGAGGAGGAGGAGGAGGAGGAGGAGGAGGAGAAGGAGAAGGAGAAAGAGAAGGAGAAAAGCCAGGCTGAACAGCCCTGCTCTCTAGGTCCTAGCCTCCAGGGGCACATCCCATCCAGCAGCTTCTCCCCACCCCCCAACCATCCCCTGCCATGTGAGCTACCACAGGAACTGCCCATACCTGCAGGAGGAGGTGAGTGTCTGGACTCGCGACTGGAGAGCCCTGGTCACTAGGCCCTAACCCCCAGGGGCACATCTCATGCCTCTCCTTCACTCACGAAGCCCCAGAGACCCGGCAACACCCTCCCCACACCCCCAAACATTCCCTGACACATCAGCGATCACCTAAGGCGCAGACCCCACCTACACTGATTGGAAGAGGAGATGGGTAGACCACAGTGTAAGAACACACTCAACAACATAAAGAGCAATATGACACCACCAGAACCTAGTGGTTCTACAACAGCAAGACCTGAACACCTCAATGTGGAAGAAGCAGAAGAAAACGATCTTTAAAGAAAAAAAAAAAGTCAGGTGTAGTGGTTTTTTATCCCAGTGTTGGGAGGTAGAGTTAGGCACATCCCTGGGACTCTGTGGCCAGCCAACCTCACCTACTTGGTGAATTCCATGTCAGCAAGACACCGTCCACTGTCAGCAAAAGACCACATGAGAGTGTTCTCTGACCTCTACATGGACTCGCACATACTTGCACCCCACGCACAAACATGCACACACAAAAATGTATGGGAGAAAGGGCACAGTTGAGGATCAGAGAGTCCTTGGGTTCCTGTCCCATGAGTGGGGGCTAAAGCCACTTGCTGACCCTGAATCTCATAAATCCTTGCCTGCAAGCAAAGGCTGGCCCAGCCTCCGAAATCCACACCTTCCATTTCCTCCCTGCCCAGGCCTCTTCTCTTTCCATTGGTCACTGCCACTTGTCCCATCTCCCACTCTGTGCAATCCTGTTTGGATGTCCCTATGTCTCCCTGGTCTAGGTGGGTTCAGGAGCAGCTAAGCTAAAGCAGGTACAAAAGGCTTAAAAGGGGTGGCGCTAAGGATTATGGGATACGGGGGCTGCTATTTTTGTGGCTACCTAGGGAGAACTTGTCGGAGGATGAAGCCAGTAGGTGAAAACTGAGCAGAGAGATGGAGAGGAGGCCATCCTGGGGCTGTCACCAAAGCCTGAGCCTTGGGCTCATATCCTGGCTGACCCTTGGCAAGCCCTTCAGACCTCCCTTTCCCCCTGAAACATGGGGAGCCATAAGCAGAGGCTTTGGGCTTGTAATCCCAGGCTCCACGTGGGACTGAATATTTGAGTCAATGCTTTAAAATCTGGATTTCATCTAAAACAGTTCCCGTGGAAACAATACAGACAGTCTGGTTACAGGCAGCCTGTGTCCTTCACAGTTCAGTCAGAGACCTGTAAGGAAATGGTCCCCATCACTTCCCGTTTCTCTCCCCACTGAGGCTAGGTGTGTTAACACCTGTGACTGTCGGCTGGCATTCAGCTTGACGTCTCAGGCCATCTTCTGGAATACCGCGTAGTTTATGGAGAAGAGGTTTGCAACCCTGGGCTAAGATGAAGACGTGGGAGCAGCTTCTGCTTTAGAGGCCATGCTCTGCACACAAGAATTACATCCGTGCATTCGTAGGGGATATGCTCTCCTTACCAATCTCCTCTTCACTGAGTTATACCTCCCAACACCATTGCATCGGGGCTCGAGCTGCCAGTACACGAATTTTGGGGGCACATCCATACCATAACAACACATGCACACACACACACACACATACACACACACACACACACACCCCATAGCAACACACACCATAACGCTCCCCCATATATATACACTCATATGCACACACACATTCACACTCACAGACACATACATGTGCCTACACACATGCACACAGAGACACAAACATATACAGATGTATATATACACCCAGGCACATGTACCCAGACACACATATACACATGTCTACACACAGACACACACAAACATATACACATGTACATGCATACATATACATACAAGACACATTTGTACATACAAATACACACACACATACACCCACCCTTCTTAGTTTTAACTGAAGGCCTCTTATGAATCTGAGCTATGGGTTTTAACAACAACAACAACAACAAAAAAAAAAACCCAAAGAGATAGGGTTTCTCTGCACAGCCCTGTCTGTCCTGGAACTCTCTCTGTAGACCAGGTTGGCCTCAAACTCAGAGATCTGCCTGCCTCTGCCTCCCAAGTGCTAGGATTAAAGGTGTGCACCGCCACCACCTGGCACGGATTTTAATACATTTTTAAATCTTTTTTCCCCCATAAAGATCTCTAAAATTCGATGACTGCATCATTCAACGGCTAAGTTTTCCCGCCACTCTGATCTACAGTTCTTCGCGTCCTACTACAGAGCCGGCTGCCCTGGGGAGGGCACTGACTTGCCGGGAATCTCTGAAGGTGCAAACCAAGGAGGCTGCCACCAGCCAGTCTCCCTGCAGCCCCTTTCTCAGCCTCTCGTGGAGACTGTCACTTAGGATTCCTTCACTGTGAACGGTGTTAAAATGTACCCACCGGCAGTCCACAGATCCCAGAACAGTGGGGGCTGGCCAACCATGAACCCAAGATAGTGCAGCCAAGCTTTGACGGCATAGTCTGCTTCCACCTCAGTACCCTCAGGCAGGTGCTGGGACGGTGTGTCATGGAAGGAAGAGAACAATGAAGCCTTGGCCCCCTTCCCTTCAAAGGCCATCAGGCACTCCACTGACAAGCCCCTTCCTCGAGGCTTTTACCCCCTACCAGCCCCAGGGAACTGAACTGGCAACACACCTTGCTTTCCTCAGAAGTGATTAGAGCAAACTTACTCTCTGGGGGAAGGTGATGAGGAGGGAAAAGACAGACTGAAGTATCCCAGCCTTGTCCCTGGAGATGTAATTAGTCTATCTTGACAATCGCTCATTTTTAACTCTGTCATAATTTTCCTCAGCAGGTTAAGCTGCCGAGAGAGAGAAGTAACAGCTATTAATTAGTATGCAGATTCATCAAGCAATAAGGAACAGGAAGAAATTGGTTTGGGAGTGGAAGATATAGAAGATATTCCAAGTTGCTTCCCACCCCAGGGTGATGGGTCTGGTGGCTGGACTTGAGGGGAAGTCAGTCTGCTGTCCTCTCAGGCCCGGTGACAGTAAGACACTCTGGTCACAGGATAGTGAAGGATCAGCCTCCTGAGTTACAGAGTTGCCAGTTTGGCCACAAGATGTGAGAGCTGTTATTCAGGGGGACACCCTGTCCTGTCCAGGTCCAACCTTGGACTGCTTCCTTCTATCATTGTTAAATGCATACAGATATTTAACTTGTCATTTAAACTTCTCTTTAAAAGTTTATTATATTTGCTGAGAGAGACAGACAGAGACAGAGAGAGACAGAAACAGAGAGAGACAGAAACAGAGAGAGATCAGGCTTGGCTGCAAGCACCTTTATCCACCAAGTCATTTCTCCAGACCTAAACAATATTCTTGGTCAGAATATAAACTTTAGGGTGAAAGCCACAGCCACCCCAACCA
The DNA here is from genome assembly GCA_902168425.1 of Peromyscus attwateri. Taxonomy (NCBI): domain Eukaryota; kingdom Metazoa; phylum Chordata; class Mammalia; order Rodentia; family Cricetidae; genus Peromyscus; species Peromyscus attwateri. Next base: position 6,351 of record CABHPP010087797.1, on the reverse strand, counting down.
AGTCCAAAACTGATTTCTTTTTCTTTTTCCTTTCCTTTTCTTTTCTTTTCTTTTCTTTTCTTTTCTTTTCTTTTCTTTTCTTTTCTTTTCTTTTCTTTTCTTTTCTTTTCTTCCTTCCTTCCTTCCTTCCTTCCTTCCTTCCTTCCTTCCTTCCTTCCTTCCTTCCTTCCTTTCTTTCTTTCTTTCTTTTTTTTGAGACAGGGTTTCTCTGTGTAGCCCTGGCTGTCCTAGAACCCCCTCTGTAGACCAGGCTGGCTTCCAACTCAGAGATCCACTTGCCTCTGCCTCTCAGGTGCTGAGATTACAGGCATGCACTACCACTGCCGGGCTCTGAACTCCTATTTCAATACTTAAGCATCTTTCGTGCTTTGAGAGACATACACTTCCTGTCCAGTGAGTGGGAAACTGTGTGTGTGGTGAGTTTGAGATCAGAAGGAGACTGTGGGATAAAGAGGAACCAGAGGATGGAGAGTCCCCCTTGGGACAACCTCAGGACACGACGCTCTGGAACCCCTCAGTGGCTCTCCGAGTGTGACAGAGGTGATGGAACTGTCTTGGATGTCTGGTTCTATGCTGATCTACTTGGACTCTCCTGAAACTTACTGTTTTGCCTCCTGATGTCAGCAAGTCCTTCACGATCAGTTTGAGCCATGGGGTCACACAGGGTCAGCTTGGGGAGAGATGCCAGTCTTCTCCATCAGGGATTCAGTATGCACTGAGTCTCTACGGTGAACAAGACATGGAGTCGGCGCCTGTGTGTGTGCAGGGGTGGGGTGGGGGTGGGGCTGAAGGGTGGAGAGTAGGCTAGACAGAAGAAGAGAGATCAGACCTTGCTGACTGAAGCTTGGGATAGGATGGCAACAGCTTTAGCTAACAAGTAGTTACAGTACAATGAGGAACTATGGGAGGGAGGGCAGAGGCAGGTGGATTCTGGATGCTCGCTGGCTAGTCAGTCTAGCCAAAAAGGCAAGCTTCCGGTCACCCGGGGATGCTTTGTTTTAAAATAAGGTGAAGAGTGGCAGAATGAGACACTTAATGTTGACTTCTGACCACATGTACACACATGCATATAACACATACAAACACATACATGCAAGTTGCACACACACGTGAGGGCAAAAACCGTGTGGCTACACATAGAAAGGCAGTGCGAAAATTCATAAAAGTCAGAAACTAGGGGGCTGGAGAGACGGCTCAGTGGTTAGGAGCACTGACTGCTCTTCCAGTAGACCCGGGTTCAATCCCCAGCACCCACATGGCAGCTCACAACTGTCTGTAATTCCAGTTCCAGGGGACCCGACACCCATGGCAAAACACCAATGCACATAAACTAAAAATAAATAAATTTTTTTTTTTTTTTAGTTTTTCGAGGGTTTCTCTGTGTAGCTTTGGAGCCTTTCCTGGAACTCGCTTTGGAGACCAGGCTGGCCTCGAGCTCACAGAGATCCGCCTGGCTCTGCCTCCCAAGTGCTAGGATTAAAGGCATGCACTACCACCGCCGGGCTAAAAATAAATAATTTTTTAAAAAGCCAGAAACTATACTGGAGGCTTCCAAGGCCCCAGGAAAAGAGGAGCTGTGAGCTACTGTCTAATGGGTAATGATTTCTGCTAGAAAGTTCTGGAAATGGATAGTGGTGCGGATAGCATGACACCATGAATGTATTTAATGCCCCTGAGTTGTCACTTAGCCTCGAGCACTTAAACATGCGTCAGGACAGGGCTGCCAGCTCATTCCACAAGACCAGTGTCACTCTGAAACCAAAACCAGACGAAGGCAATGCAAGGAAACTACCACTCCACATCTCTTCTCAATGCCTCAGCAAAATGCTAGCAGACTGTCCAGAAGCCCACAGGGAGGCATTCACACCGTGACCAAGTGGATTTATCCTGGAATCCACAAGGATTCTTATCCCGGGGACGGAGATTTGGCTTAGCATCCAAAAATCAATTATGATACACCACAGTAATAGGATAAAGGACAAACCCCACAAGAGCATCACAGCAAGAAAAGGCACTTGGCAACTCTGAAAACCTTTCATAAAAACACTCGGCAAACCGGAAATGAAAGGGAATGTCCTCAACTGGAGAGAGGTGATCCGTGAAAAGCTGGTTACAACCGCACTTGAGAACAGGAGCTGAGCCCCTCCCTCTCAGGTCAGGAACAAGACAAGCGCGTCTGCCCATACCACTTACACGCAGCATGTCACTGGAGGATCCAGCCACGGTGATGAGACAGTGATAAGAGACACAGGGCACCTGGACGACACAGAGGACTCGAGCTCGAGTACGGAAAAATGGTAAGCGACTGGCAGCTACGGGAAGCAGTGAGCAGATTCAGGAGAGTTCCGGGCTTCAAGGTCAGGGTCAAGTTCAATGGCATTTCTCCAGTGAGGCTGTGAGACTGGGATTCTGGTGACGACAGCTTCAGTAAGGATGCGATGTTTAGGATGGCAGTCCACAGAAGTAAGGAGCCGTACACTGAAAACTACAAACGTTTTTC
>CABHPP010087796.1:0-12333 GCA_902168425.1 Peromyscus attwateri | reverse complement strand
GTGTGTGTGTGTGTGTGTGTGTGTGTGTGTACACGTACCTGTGTGTTGGGACAACTTCTATAATCCCAGCATTTGGGAGGTAGAGGAAGGAGGATCAGGAGTTCAAGGTCACCCTCAGCTACTCAAGAGAGTTTTAGAAAGAACTTCAGTTGCCTGGATGACTGCTAAGTCTTGTTTTCCATCTTTCTTCTGGTGCTGGAGCTAGAACCCAGGGCCTTGAGGATACTGGGCTAATAATCCAGCCCCAGCCCTGTCCTGTCTGTAACACACTGCTGATCACATGCATGGATCTAGAATGCTCCCCCTCTCTCCTAGAGGGACGCTTAAGTTCCTTTTTCTATGATGTTTTACAACAGTTTTGTTGGGACAGATTTATTAGGAAATAGGTCTGTGTTTTGGAAATGGTGCTGTAAAGAGATAGATGTAATCGTGTTTTATCTGTCTCCATTTATCTCAACAAAACTCCGCAGAACTGACCCTGTGGCCCTAGATGGGAGTTAGAAAGACCTCAGTCTGACCAAGGACTGAGTCTTTGGAGGAGACTGTAGGGGCACTGGGCTGTCACCAGGCACCCTGGATTGTCAGAGAAGGCTCTCAGAACCCTCGAAGAAACACAGATGTTGCATGCTGGGGCGATCTCTGCACAAGGGTCTCCAGGCCCTGGTGAAAGGGGCGAGGAGCTAGGACAACAGAATGTCCCGGGGTGTTCTACTCTGAGAAGTCAAGTAAGCTAAGCCAGTCACGGGGACACGTGGCCCCCCTACAGGCAGTGATCCAAGCCCGCAGTCCTCTAGGGGTCATTGATGTTGCCATGAGGTCATGTCCATGAATAAAAGCAAGCTACCTAAACAGTGGCATGGCTGTTAAAAGGCACAGGTCAGAGACAAACATGGAAACAGAATGGGTGTCCAAGTGTGTTCACAGGCTTATACACACATGACCCAGGCATTCAAGGTGCTGCACACATGAGTCATGCAGGCCGTTGGAGAAACCCTTGGCTCTAGGAGAGTAATCTGCAGTCCTTCCCTAGGGAGTGAGCGCTCAGACTGAATTCATGCTTCTGGGTAGAGCATAGGCAGGGGTGCCTCTGGTCATTCCCTGGAGATTCTGTGCAAGTCACTATCCTTCAGGCTCCAGACTGGGGTTTCCCAGAGCAGGCTGTTGCCTGGTCTGCACTGCGGGCCTAAGGCCTATTCTGGCTGCCTGGGGACAGGTCTGACAGGTCTGGCTAGCAGACACTTCCGGAGCTCAGGTCCCCAGGGACTACAGCTGTGGAGGCCTGTCACCAGGCCAGGCCTCCACTAGCCACATCTTATTGCCCTGCTCTTTCTGGACCCAGAAGTGACTATAGCTTCTGGGCCAGGGCCCAGACCAGTGTGTATGTATGCCAAGGAGGGTGCCCTCGCCCAGCCCAAGCTGACAGCCCGGCCTCCTTGTAACTCCCCACTGCATCCCAGATGGCATTGCCGAGGAATGGGTTAATCCAGAGGGAGAACTGTTCCATCTCCCAGTCAACCTCTCAGCTGGCTTTCTGCCTGCAGGCTGACTGGCCTGCCTGGAAGGAAGCCCACCTTGCTGCCCCTCCTGCTTCTCAGCGCAGCCACTGGCTGTCCACGCTACCCTGCAGTGCCCCACCTCACTGCTTCCTGGGGGTGCACCATGCTCCCCACCCCACCAAGGAGACCACACTTAAAAATAGAGCGTCTTTATTGGAACCTGACAGCTCAGGTACAATGTGTTCCCACAAGCACACAGGCTGGCAAGGCCTCCTGGGCAAGGAGGCAGGCCCAGAGCCTGTGTTTCTTGGCACACACACACAAAGAAATGAATAAATTATAGTTCTGACACTTAGAGACAATATAAAAATGCATACAAAATCCAACATCAGCTAATGAAGGGCATAAATGCCCTCAAGAGCCACCCCTTGCCAACTGGCCTAGGGGCATATGGTGGGCCAGGATAGAAGTTCAGTGCCCAGAAAGCCCTGAGACGGTGATCTGGGGTGCACTATGGGGTGTGCTTCATGTCCCGAGGCAGGCCTGTTGCCCCTCTTGGGGCCTCTGGCTTCCCATCCTACAGGAGGGGTGCTATAACCCATGGCCTTGGGAAAAGGGAACCGGGCAAAGGGCACACAGAGGCAAAGGGGTTTTGATCAAGGCTGGCGAAGCACAGCCTCAGCTCAGGAGCCAGGCAGCTGCCGTAGATCACAGGCGCAAACCCACACAGTCCACACCAAAGCCCAGACAGGCAGGGTACACTGAAGGGAGTCTGCCCCAACACTGCCCACCTGCCAGAGAGGCTCAGCCACTGATGCCACAGTCCCCCAATAAATTACAGAAATAAATTACATCTTCACAGTCCAGAAGATCTAGCTCCCATGGTTCACAGGAAGCCATAAGCCCCGCCTTCAGCCCTGTCACTGTCTTTGGACCAAGGAGCATACCTATTCCAGTGCAGAAGGAGCGTCTGGGAGGCAGCAGGAGCCCCGCTGCTCCTCCTCCTGGCCACACTGGAAGGCGGAAGACCTCTGCTTGGATATAAAGAGACCAGGCACTGGGAGAGGGGTCCCCCTCCCCACCTTCTCCTTAGTACAGAATAAAAAAATAAAAAAATAAATAAATTCAGAGTGTTAATGTAAAAATAAGAGGGTGCATTTAGCACCCGTGGCCAGGACCAGCCCATGGGAGACCGTTACATACACAGACCTTGGGGAACCCCAAAATCACACAAAAAGCAGCAACGGGGCTCGAGGGGCAGGGACGGCACCCCAGTCCTTACACTGGCAGGGGCTCCAGCAGAGGTACCAAGGCGGTGTCCTCAAACTGGCTCTCCAGAAGGGGTGCCAGGACATCGGTAACCGGCTCTGACAGGCCCAGGAGAGACTCCAGGAAGCAAGTGCTGGCATCCCTTGGTGGAGAGAAGCTGGGCAAAGGGTGGAGGGCCTCAAGGCTGTCCAGGCTGCCAGATACCCTGCGGGAAGTATAGTGAGGACCCAGACTATAATCTGGCAGAGCCTGGAGCAGCTCAAAGGAGTCACAGGAGGATAGGCTGAGGTCCACAGAGCCGCTCTGCATGGCCTCCACCCCAGGGGATCCAGAACTGCCAGGGAGACTGCCTTCTCTCAACCCTCCAAGTCCGCTGTTTAGGAAGCAGCTGGCATCCAGGTTGGCATTCTCATCTAGGATGCCTGATGCAAGGCTAGAGCCAGACTGGCTGTGAGTCCAGCTGGCCGGGCTGCTGGGGTCACCAGTACCAAAGATGTCAGCCAGATGGAAGCAGCTGAGGTTATCCAAGTTGCCCACACCCCTTTCCTCCTCCTCCTCTTCCTCCTCCACACCAAGGTCAGAGTCACTGAAATTCAGAATCTGCACCAGGCTATCTTCATCCACGCCAGACTGGAAGCTGCGACCTGGCAGGCTGGGTTGGGCAAGGTGGTCCGGAGCCTCGCTATTGCCGGAGGACGAGGATGTGGAAGAATCGGTCATGTCGCTGCTGCAGCTGTTGTCTCCCAGCTCATGGCTCACAGGGGGCGTGGCCAGCGGAAAAGGGGAAACCAGGGTTTGTTCACTGGGACTGTCCTGGACAGGAGACTCCAGATCCCCCAGGCTCTCAGCACCCTGCTCCATCTGCAGGCGGGTGAGCGTATGGATGAAGTGTGTCTGAACTCTTGCCTGATTGAATTCCACACGGCCATTGGGGTTCTCACAGCCCTCACTGCAGCAGCCACAGGGGAATGATGTGTGATCCATCTGCAGAGAAAGACAATGCGCAAGTAAGGACTTTGCGGGTGTAAGAAGCCTGCGGGCCCGGCTCCACAACCCACCAAATCCGGTAGGTTTTGCTTTTTGTTTTGTTTGTTTTCAAGACAGGGTTTCTCTGTGTAGTTTTGGTGCCTGTCCTGGAACCCACCCTGCAGACCACGAACTCACAAAGATCTGCCTGCCTCTGCCTCCTCATGTGCCATCAATGCCCGGCTTGGTTTGCTTTCCCTGACTGGCCTTGACTTTATAGATACCTGCCTGCCTCGGCCTCCCAGAGTGCTGGGATTAAAAGCGTGTGTGCCGGTTTCGCTCTGGTGGTGGGCTAGGGATTTAACACTGAGACCCTGAACCTAACAGCCACACCCTCTTACCCCACCCGCTCCAGCCACACACCTGGCACTTGATGCCAGCCAGGCTACAACTGCAGGTCTCAGGGTCACAGACGCCGTCACAGCGACAGCCACAGTCCTCCCGCGATCGGCGCAGAGCCTGCAGCTCCCGCTTCTCCTCCCGGTCGATCCTTCGAACGCCCGAAGCACGAAGTAGGGCCCGTCGCTGCCGAGGTGGATGGGGCTGTAGGAAATTCACTTCCTCCAAGCGGCCACCAGCGACAGCCACCGCCAAGTCATTCTCTACAGAGGCGTCATCGATGGCGTCTACTGTGAGGGGCAGGCCTGCCCCTGTCTCTGGAACTCCTGCCACTGAAAGCTACAAGTACAGGCAGGGGATGAGAGTGAGATACTGAACAGATCTCTTATACACGTCACCCTACGTCAGACACAAAACCCTTCTCTAACTAGATACATATACCGACAATGTCAGATCAGTCTCCAACCCTCATAAGTCTGGAAAGAGTCAAGCCTTATGCCCCAGGCCTGACCCTTGTCTGAAACTGCCTACTGTTCTCTTGAGACAGGGCCTTGGCCTGTGTAGCCGAGGATGACCTCGAGCTTCTAATTCCTCTGCTCTCACTTCCCAAGTTCTGGGATGACAGGTGTGTACCAAGATGCCCGGTTTATGCGGTGCTGGTAATGGATACCAGGACCTCCTATACACTAGGCAAACACTCTATCTGCCTGAGCTATAGCCCCAGCCCCTGAACCCTCTCTGTATGCGCCACCCCCCCCAACACCAACCACAGGCCCGTTTCTCTGCACAAGTAATGTGCAAGCTGACTCCAGTAGCTGCATGGGTCTCCGTACCTTCCACCTCAGCATCTCCAGTTTCTCCTCCTTCAAGCGCTGACGGAGCTTCTCACACCGAGCCTTGACCCGCTCCTCTGTAAACTCAGCTAAGGAGAAAAGGCGGCAGGTGCTGTGTCGAGAAGCCATACCCAAGGAGCAGCCACCTCGGCTGGGCACACTGGTGAATCCCTGGCACCGTGGGAAATAGTAGACAGTGATGCCATCAAAGGTTACACGACCTGGACGTTCCCTCGGAGCCCGCTTCAGGATGGACGGGGCTGAAAAGGACAAGAAAGGGGCAGAGCATGAGTTCTCTGAAGTGCGGTGTGATTTCTAGTAAGACGCCTACCCATCCATTCTATCCACCCACCAGCCTGGCTGGATCTGGAGCTGGTGAAACTGAATGCCACACCCAAGTCAACATTGGCTGATTGTCATTTATCAGTCCAAAGGGCTGCATTTGTAGATGAAGCACCTTGCCATTATTACCAAGGAGTAACAGTTGTCTGTAATTTTTGCTCTTTTGCTAAGCATTCTTTACAGTAATAAAGACAATAATTCTTTGTCTAAATATATCAAGCAACTGGAGAAAATGGCTCAGCGTTAAGAGCACTGGCGCCCACATGGCGGCTCACAACCCACATAACTAGTTCCAGGGATCCATGCCCTCTTCTGGCCTCCTCAGGCACAGCACGCACGTGGTACACACATACACTCTGAAAACGACTTACTGATGCTCTCCTTTTAGTTTAAGGGTCCTGCAACAGACTTAGAAAGTCTTTATAAGGTATTGATTACATATTGAGAACAAGTTGTAGGAGTTGGTTTTCCTACCATGTGTGGTCCAGGGATTGAACTCAAGTCACCAGGCTTGATGACAAGCCCTTTACCTGCTGAGCCACCTCACTGGTGCTGTTTTTTTTTTAAATTATTTACTTTTAACAAGTGCGTGTGTGAGTATAGGCCTGCCAAGCAGGTGCCCTTGAAGTTCAGAAGGTGTCAGATCCCTAGTGCAAGTTATAGGTGGCTGTGAGCCATCTGATGTGGGTCCTCTGGAAAAGCAACCGATGCTCTTAACTAGTATGTCATCTTTCCAGCCCTTGTTTACGCTTTCTTGAGACAGGGTTTCACTATGTAGCACTGACTGGCCTAGTACCTGATCCGTTGACCAGGGTGGCCTTAGACTCAGAGATCCACGAGGCTTTGCCTCTGAGTCCTGGAATACACCATCATGTCTGACTTAAAAACAAAACGGGGTCTCACAGCTGCTCTGTGACTGGTTCTACAGCAGGAGACCTTGAATTCTTAACTTCCTGCCTCTACTTCCCCAGTCCTGGGATTACAAGTGTTTGCCACTGTGCCCAGTGACTTCAAGTAATATGTTAATTTTGCATTCAACTACCTGAGGAAGATTCTAAAGGCTTTCTGTTTGTTTGTTTTGGTTTTTTGAGACAGGGTTTCTTTCTCTGTGTAGCTTTGTGCCTTTCCTGGAACTCGCTCCGTAGACCAGACTGGCCTCGAACTCACAGAGATCCGCCTGCTTCTGCTCCCGAGTGTTGGGATTAAAGGCGTGCACCACCACCGCCTGACTGGCTTTCTGTTTGTAATGTTAGATTCTAGGCATTAAAAATCATATTTTCTTGTGCGTGTGTGTGTGTGTGTGTGTGTGTGTGTGAGAAACACACAGGTATGTACATGAAAGTAAACAGAACAGCTATGATGTCAAAACTTCATAGGGAGACCTAACTTGTGTAAAAACATTCCCTTTCGACAGGCAGTGGTGGCACACATCTTTCATCCCAGTACTCGACAGGCAGGTGGATCTCTGTGAGTTCGAGGCCAGCCTGGTCTACAGAGTGAGTTCCAGGACAGCCAGGGCTAAACAGAGAAACCCTGTCTTGAAAAACAAACAAAAAAACAACCAATCTCTTTGTAGGGAAAAATGTCTAAAGAGGTTCTTGGAGTATCAAAGGTCTACAGAGTGAGTTCCAGGACAGGCTCCAAAGCTACAGAGAAACCCTGTCTCGAAAAACAAATATAAATACACATATATAAAACACATAAAATAAAAAATAAATCAATAAAAAGGACCATCTTTTCCGTTTGGAATCAAAATTATTCAAGTTTGAAAGATAACCAAGAACTCAGCCATGGTGGAGCATATCCACAATCCCTGTACTAGGGAGGCAGATGCCACAGAGTTGGAGGACAAACTGGGTTATGAGATTCTGTCCTCAAGGTTAAAAAAAAGGGAGAAAAGAAAACAATCAGGAAAAACCCTTTTGGGCACATTCAGAAAAAAAGCTAAAAGGCAGTGAAACAGGAGGGCAGCGGCTGGGCAGGCCAAGTGCATGGGGAGTAGTGTGGGGCCGACTCCAGAGCGCAGGCTGTGCCGCGGAAATAAAAGGCAAGAGCAGCCCCTTAGAAAGGCCTCAGAGCCCTAGGGGAGCAACATTCCTGACAGCTTGACTCCCAAGGTCAAAGGAAAGTCAAGGCAGGCCCAGGTGTCCCAAGATAGTGGGCAGTGTAAGGCTTCACAGAAAGCCACATCCCCAAGGGCACTCCCAAGGCTGAAAAGGCTAATTTCACCTTTAGGGAATGAAGGGGTGTGGGGGTGTGGGGGGGGGGCGGTCACCAGGACAGAAGACTTACGAGTGAAACTTTGGAGGCCACAGGAGTCCTGATCAGGCTGAGGTGCCTGACCACTTGGTCCCTCCTCATCTGAGTTCCAGGCAGGGAAGACAGAAGAACCGGGGGAGGAGGAGAGAGAGAGACTGCCTGAGGAGGAGGAGGAGGGGGAGGAAGGGGAGGAGGAGGGGGAGGAGGGGGAGGAGGAGCTGAAGAAGTCCTCTTCCAGCTGGTCAAACTTCCTCTTCAGTAGCCCAGCCATAGTGGTCTGCAGGGGACTCTAGGAGCTGAGCACAGATGGCCTGGAATTAGAATAAGAGAACTCTAAGTGGCAAGCTCCCAGCCTAACCATGTTTCCCCATCCCTGGCTCACCTTCCATGGTATCCCCCAAACTCCATCTGGGCCCTCCAGCCCTGCCAGAAGCTGCCGGTTCATGGTAGGATCTCCATGAGAGTCCTCAGAACCAGACAGCACAGTTACCCTCCATCAAATGACTCTTAATATCCAAATCCCAGGGCCTTTGACCTCCCAAGACCTGGACCCTGATCACTCACACACACACACACACACACACACACCAGCAGCTCCAGAAGGCAGACAGACCAACAGATGGACCGACAGAACCCAGCCTGTCTTGGCTCATCCTTCAGGAATCCTGGTGGCTGACTCACAGACACTTGACTCTGTGAGCTTCGTGTGCTTGCACGTGCAGGGTCTTCTGCAGCTGCAGTCTGCAGAGCCTGCCTCTAAGGGCAGCACCCCTGCACACACACAGGTCCACCACCTTGCCTACTGACAGCCGTGGGTCCTACTCCTGGGCCAGGCTGACTGGGCGCTCTGGAAGCAGGCACTGGTTTTGACATTGGCTCCACGGGACAGGACTTCCCCAAGCCCTTCCCTTCCTGGGATGGAGCTTCTCAGAGTTTCCCTCAGAAACCCCCATGCCACAGGAGAAAGTCCCCTGCTCTAGGCTGGACTGCAGGCAGGACACTTTAATCTTAAAATTCACCGTGTTTTGCCTACTACTCCAATATGGTTAATTCTCCTTAAAACCAAACCTCTAATAGTGAGTGAAACTGACCTGGAGCGCTGCTGTCTAAGCCTCCCTTGCTGTGGCTTCTCTGGACCCCACCCCCCACCCCCGTAGGGTGCAATCACTCACCAGTCAGGCCGGAGGGCTGAAACTCCTTCCCTGACCCCCAGTGCATGGACCAGTAACAGTCCCTCCAGGACTTGGGGACCAGAGGACTCAGGACATTGGCTGAGTGCAGCTACCTGCCCTGTGACTGACTGGTTTGTCTTGTGGAACTCACTCCTTCAGGGCTGAATACCCACAGCTGGGGACCCCTCCCCCAGCACCATCACAGGAAGTGAAAGGGGTAGGAAAGCTCTCTGGGTCTTCTCCACTGAGGTGTCCTTCTCCTATCCCAAGCCTTCCGGCAAGTCCCTGACTCTGGAGGCACCAGCTGTCAGCCCACTCAATGGAGAAAAGTACTCATGGAAGCCTTCCTTCTCCTCCAGGCAGACATGGGAGAACCAGGCCAAGCCCCCACCCTGGGCCTGGGGGAAAGAGGATGACAGGTGTTTCCGGGGCAGTTTCTCAGGCTTGGTTACCCCCCTTTCCCAGAGTCAAACCACAAGCACAAACAGCCCAGTTGACCTGTGGGTTCTCCCAGGAGATGTTTGGTCACGAGCCAGGCACCCTGACCACAGACGCACTCATACACACGAGTTGACAGGCAGCCTCTAAACATCCTGTCACGGTCACCACCAGTCGAACGCATGGGGGGCAGGCGCACTATCCTTTTCTCTAATTCCAGTTGCTATAAGACAAAAGACACATCTCTGAGACCCCAAGACCAAGGGCCCACTTCCCCTGGAAATACATAATTCCACAGGCCCCAAATTGAACCCTGTCTCTGTCCCCCACCCCCCATGCCATCTGTTCCTCTTCCTGTGTTCCCTGTCTTAGTAACAGCACTGCCACCCACCCAGTTGCTCAAGCCAGAAACCTGCAGTCACCCCCCCCAACTCTTCCCTCCCCTCCTCTTCTTGCACCCACATCCAGACAGCACTCAGTCCTGGAAGCTCACGGATAGGCTAGGCACAGATTCTGGAGGTATCCTAGTGGCTAACCAGTGCCAGAACTCACTGACTGCATTTGGACCCTGGCTTGGATACTGGCTGGGTGATCCTGGTAAAATTCCTTAACATCACTGTCTCCAATTGCCTTAAGCCCCCAGAGGCCAGGCAGGGTGGTGCACACCTGACATCCTAGCACTTGGGAGGTGGAGGCAGGAGAATCGAGAGTTCAAGATCAGCCTCAGCTATGGGAGAAATGAGACGCTCTAGGGCTAGGAGGTTGACAGGAACCAATGCACGTCAACTTCTGTCAGTGATTCATGCTCACTGAGAGTGCAAAAAATAACAAGCTCTAGGACTCACGAGACGAGACTCAGAGGAGTGAGAGCATCAGGAAATACAGACTAAGATTAACAGAAGGTAGGACCAATCAGTGGAGACACCAATTGTCTCTGCCCTCTCCACAGTCAGGCTAGAGAAGTCAGTGGGAGGAGGGGTGTGTGCTGGGGACAGTTGTGAGGAGTCCTGAGGGATGGTACAGGATAATGGTTCAAGGTTAGCTTGGGTAGTTTGCATGGGCATTAAATGTTTTAAAATTCCTCTACTGTATTTGTGACATTCCTATACTGTATATATAGATTCTATGTAGGTCACTATCAATCAAAATTTGGGCTGATGGTATAGCTCCGTGGTGGAGTGTGAAAAGTCCTGAGCTGGCTTCTCGGCACACACGCTGAGTTTATCACCTGTTCGATGTCTCTGCCCCCACCTGCTACCACCCATTTCTCTCCTGAGCATCCCTATACCACAGCCAGAATGACAGAACAGAAATACCACCTTGCAGACCCCATGCTGAGCAACACTCTTTGTAGTTCCCCACAGAGCCATGTCCCTGCCACCCTCCCTGGCTTCTGCACAAATTGGGAACAGCCCAGCCTTACATCCTTCCAGAAGTCATAGCTAGAATCTATAAAGTCCCGTTGAGGCAGGAGAATTGCCTGGAGTTTCAGGCCAAACTGATTTACAAAGTAAGACCCCCTCCCCCGCCCCCCGAAAAGCCATCTCTAAACAGATCTCAAAAGCTCCCCATTTCTGCCTTTTTGAGGTACTGCTATGGATAGAACACTTTCCAACAAAAATACTCCAAAATTGAAGATTACTCTACAGTGTGATGACCTTGGAAGCGGGAGCTTCAGGAAATAATGGCAGCTGGAATGAGAAAGGGTCTCATGTAGCCCAAGATGGCCTCAATTCCTGACCCTCCTAGGTCTACCTCCCAAGTGCTGGGATGACAAACATTTGCTGCCATATATCTGTGCCTGAGGGCCAGGACATAGCTCAGTTGCCTGGCATGCACAAAACCCTGGGTTCAAGTCCTTAGAGAGGTATGTGTGGCTAGAGAGCAGTTCAGAGCACTGGCTGCTCTTCCAGGTCCTGAGTTCAATTCCCAGGACCCACATGATGGCTCACAGCCATCTGTAACTCCAGTTTCAGGGGATCTGACACCCCTTTTGGCTTTCAAAGGCACTAGGCATATACATGACACACAGACCTACATGCAGGCAAAACATTCATGCACATAAATTAAAAATAAATCACTTTTGATAGACAGACCTGTCCCTCTGTCACAAGGAAACAGGACAGTGTCCACTACAAACCAGGAAAGAGCCTTCACCAGGTTGGGGCCTTGATTTTGGTTGCCCCAACCTCCAGAAACAGAAAAATGTATTTTGTTTAAGCGGCCCAGACTGGCTGAAATGGCTCTCAGAGACCCTGGATTTCCCTCAGCACCCCTTATCTAACCACAGTATAACGGCCTCTCACACCAGGCTAGGCTACCTCTGCCTAGTCATAGTAAGCCTGGCCCAAACAAGCGCTCAGGATAGCCCCACAGAGACAGTCCTTGGCCCAGGGGTCTCAGTGTGGCTTTCTCCTGCTCCTAACAGCTAATTTAAGGAGGGGACACATGCCCATCCCCCAGCCAGGGTCAGAGCTCAGTGTTCAAAGGTGCTTTAAAGACAGGGGAGGGAAGTTCACTCAGGCTGCAGGCAAGTGTGAGAGAGTGTCTCAGAGGCTCCCGTTCCCCAAGAGTAAACAGACGCCAGGCAGGGAGGTGCAGACTGGACAGGGATCCATAGTCAAGTATATCCAGATAAGAACTAAGGCGGAGGAGTGTCCACATCCAAAACTGTTAACATCCCGGAAAGGCTAGGCTGTGCTCCAGAGTGTGGACCTCTGGCTGGGTCTGAGAAGGAGGGAAGGAGGGAAGGCTGCCACCTGGGATCCAGAGGCTGAGAGAAGTCAGGGACAGGAAGACTGCCCTGCAGATGAGAAGAGACCAAGTCAGAAAAGGGAATGAAAGACAGCTACAAAGAGTCTAAGAAAAGGGCCAGACAGTGAGTCAGGGTGGGGGAGGGGCCGCAGCAGCGCCTCGGGAATCTAGATCCTGTTCCCAGGGGGAGCAGAGTCCTGTCCTAGGGTCCTGGAGGAACGAAACGCCGTTCCCAGGAGCTGGCTCAGACAGAGACACCACACTCCCGGAAAGCACCACCGACAGGCTCCGGAATCAAAGAGAACCAGGCTCCTTCCGGGACGGTAGCAGCCTAAGAATCTGGGGCCTCCCCCTTCCTGCCACCACACACAGGCACTGACAGGCCAGAGAACGGAATGTCACCCC
>CABHPP010087795.1:0-11153 GCA_902168425.1 Peromyscus attwateri | reverse complement strand
GTTGGGGGCCCCTCAGCCATTGGTTCACAGTTCATGTGTTTCTATTCGTTTGGCCATTTGTCCCTGTATTCCATCCATCCCTGGTCCCAACAACTCTTGATCACATAAACCCTCCTCCTTCTTGCCTATTGGACTCCCGGAGCTCCACCCAGGGCCTGACCGTGGATATCTGCATCTAGTTCCCTCTGTTACTGGATGGGGTTTCTAGCACGACAATTAGGGTGTTTGGCCATCTTATCACCAGGGTAGGTCAAATCGGGCTATTTCTCGACTATTGCCAGCAGTTTATTGTGGGGGCATCTTTGTGGATTTCTGTGGGCCTCTCCAGCTCTTTGCTTCTTCCTATTCTCATGTGGTCTTCATTTATCATGAACATTCCTTATGTTCCCTCTCTGTTCTTGATCCAGTTGGGATCTCCTGCTTCCCCAAGTTCTCTTTCTCTCGCCCCTCGCTCATTACCCCCACTCACGTCCAGATTGTTCATGTAGATCTCATCCATTTCTCTGTCATTGGGCGATCCGCGTGTCTTTCTTGGGGTCCTATTATCCAGGTAGCATCCCTGGTGTTGTGAGTAGCTGTCCAGTCATCCTTGTTCCACAACTAGTATTCTCCTATGAGTGGGTACATACCATGTTTGTCTTTCTGAGTCTGGGTTACCTCACTCAGGAGGATTTTTTCTAGATCCCTCCATTTTCCTGCAAACCTCATGATGTCATTGTTTTTCTCTGCTGAGTAGTATTCCATTGTATATATGTACCACAGTTTGTTTATCCATTCTTCAGTTGAAGGGCATCTAGGTTGTTTCCAGGTTCTGGCTTTTACAAATAATGCTGATATGAACATAGCTGAGCAAGTGTCCTTGTGGTATGATTGAGCATTCCTTGGGTATATGCCCAAGAGTGGTATAGCTGGATCTTGGGGGAGATTGATTCCCAATTTTCTAAGAAAGCGCCATATTGATTTCCACAGTGGCTGTACAAGCTTGCATTCCCACCAGCAGTGGAGGAGAGTTCCCCTAGCTCCACATCCTCTCCAGCACAAGGTGTCCTCAGTGTTTTTGATCTTAGCCAATCTGACTGGCGTAAGGTGGTATCTCAGAGTTGTTTTGATTTGCATTTCCCTAATGATTAGGGATGTTGAGCAATTCCTTAAATGTCTTTCAGCCATTTGTGTTTCCTCTGCTGAGAATTCTCTATTTAGTTCTATGGCCCATTTCTTAATTGGACTGTTGGGAATTTTGATGTTTAATTTCTTGAGTTCCCTATATATTCTGGATATCAGTCCTCTGTCAGATGTGGGGTTGGTGAAGATCTTTTCCCATTCTGTGGGCTGTCGCTTTGCCTTGTTGACCGTATCCTTTGCTCTACAAAAGCTTTTCAGTTTCAAGAGGTCCCATTGATTGATTGTTTGTCTCAGTGTCTGAGCTACTGGTGTTATACCTAGGAATCGATCTCCTATGCCAATGCGTTCAAGACTACTTCCTACTTTCTCTTCTAGCAGGTTCAGAGTAGCTGGATTTATGTTGAGGTCTTTGATCCACTTGGACTTAAGTTTTGTGCATGGTGATAAATATGGATCTATTTGCAGCCTTCTGCACGTTGATATCCAGTTATGCCAGCACCATTTGTTGAAGATGCTTTCTTTTTTCCATTGTACGCTTTTGGCTTCTTTGTCAAAAATTATATGTTCATAGGTTTGCGAATTAATGTCAGGGTCTTCAATTCGATTCCATTGGTCCACAAGTCGGTTTTTATGCCAGTACCAGGCTGTTTTTATTACTGTAGCTCTATAGTAGAGCTTGAAGTCAGGGATCGTGATGCCTCCAGAGGTTGTTTTATTGTACAGGATTCTTTTGGCTATCCTGGGTTTTTTGTTTTTCCATATGAAGTTGAGTATTATTCTTTCCAGGTCTGTGAAGAATTGTGTTGGTATTTTGATGGGGATTGCGTTGAATCTGTAGATAGCTTTTGGTAAAATTGCCATTTTTACTATGTTAGTCCTGCCTATCCATGAGCACGGGAGATCTTTCCATTTTCTGACATCTCCTTCAATTTCTTTTTTCAGGGACTTGAAGTTCTTGTCATATAGGTCCTTCACTTGCTTGGTTAATGTTATCCCAAGGTATTTTATATGTTTGTGTTTTCTTGAGAATCTTTTGGGTATTTATTTTCTTTAAATTCACTCTCTTGAAGTTATTTGAGCTATTTGTGTGTTTTTTAACTCCTTGAATTCTTTGATATAGTTTTTGATTGCTATTTTAAGTTCTATGTCATGGGGTTGATTGGTGTATAATTTACATTGGAGAACATTTTATAGTACTGGTGGTTTAGGGAGGAGGTGATGTGTTCTTTTACAAAGTTTTTGCAGTGAAACCTGGACATGTGAATTTGCTTTCTTTGTTGTGTATTTGATGTGGATACAACAGGCTGGGCTGACTGGAGCCTTATTTTAGTAAGTTAATGCTTCTACAAATGGATTTAAGACAGAGACAATGTCAATGGAGCAAGTGTAAATAAGAAGTTTTACCAAGTGCACCTGCAAAATGTACTGCATACTAGTTCACACAGAGATGAGTTTTCTATAAAAAGTGGGAGTTAAAGGAAAGGGAAGTAAATCATTTCACAATCTAAGAACTGATAGCCGAACATGAACTAAAATAGAGAATTTCCTAGGGGAGTGAACAGGCACAGCTGGGGCCACACTGGGTAGTGTGCACGGCATAGACAAGATTAGTGAGCAAACATGGTGAAATATGGGAGTGCTTTCTGCTTAAACTGAACAAATAAACATCCTTGAGACTTAAAGTTAGAATTCTTAGAGAGATTCTAAATTGTAGGGGAAGAAAAGGGAAATTAAAAGAATATTCTCAAAATGTAAAAAAAAATGAAAGAACAAGATAGGGGAAGAAAACACAATAAAAACTGAAAATAGGTTCACTAGCATAATCCCCATCCTAAACTGCTTGTCCCACAGTTTCTTGTCAGTGAAATGTCTCTTCAAAAATTTAGCTCAGTACTTATATTTTTAAAGGATGTGTCTAAGTTAGAATTTGACATAGTTATAATTTATAATGGCTCATAATGATTTATTCACAATATGTTTAATTAATTAGAAACACTTACAACTTTTCCTGAACTACAGTGTATCTTATTGTTATCTCTGTCATAATACCTAGCATAAACTCATCTCTCAGTGTTGGTTGATTGTATATTAAATATCCATCTTGAGTAAATTGCAGTTCTTCATCCCCTACTCAAGCACTGTATAATACATCAGAATTACAATGATTCAGTTACCTAAGTAACAATTTCTTTTTTTTTCTAATAAGACTAAATTTATTCAATACCCTAGAGTAAAAGTTTTGATTATAAGTATCCAATGGTATAAAAAGTACAAAACAGATCTGTAGATTTCTAATATATTAATACAAAGTGCATGACTATATACAGTACATCCTACAGGCAGAGAGTGGAGGGGAGAAGACTGTGGTTGAGGTCTAGTAATAAATAAATAAATACAGAAGTAGAGATGATCCATCAAAGTATATTCTACCACCAATGCTGCAGCCAAATGTACAAAAAAAAGAAATCCCATGTCAAAGTAACGCAGGAGAATGGTAATGACTGGACTCTGTACTACATCAAGGGCTGTGGAGAAACAACCCACTCATTGAGCAGTCTGTGCATGTGGTGGCTTGTACTAGGTAGGTTTTTCCATACATTGTGCTGTGTGAGACTTTCCCTGGGCAGATGAAGACAAACTTCTATTCACCTCAGATGGGGAACTTCTGACCGTCTGAAGGAATAATAACCATTAAAGTCCAAATTAATGAAGAAATTAGTTTATTGGGTAACTTACAGGAGCATGGTTGAGGAGTTACTTAGAGGGGCAGGGACAAATCAAAGTCAACAAGATCACTGATAGCTTGCATCAGCACAAGTGACAAGTTATGAAGGTTAAAACCTGTAGTTCTCTGCAGTATTTGCAGGCAGATAGATATGCTAGAGAGAGGGAGAATCACTTAGCAGTCTTTACAAGTTATGTAAGCTTGGAGAAGTAGGGGCCTTTTATATCTAATAAGTTTTAGGGTCTTCCTGAGACTTTTGAGTTGTTTTTTGTTTGTTTGTTTGTTTTCCTGAATCTTAAGGATACACTCCTTTGAACTGCAGTCTTAAGGTTCACTCAAAAATGAAACATTTCATTTTCATGTAAATTACTAAATATTTCAGTTTGGTGTAAATTACTAAACAAAACAAGTAGAATATGTGTTTTTTATATAATATATCAATAATAGAATGATAAAATTAACTGTTTTATTATTGTTAATATTGTTACCATATAGATACTATGTATATATACTAACATATAAATATGAATTGCTTAGGCTTTCTAGTTTACAACTCTGCTTATGAGTATTAGGCCTTTCAAAATCAAACATGACTACAGTTCAAAGAAGAATTAAGTAGATGCCCAAATAGAGTAAATACACGTGTTGTAAATAGAGATCAAATCTGGGTTAATGACATTTCTGAAAGTCTTTATACAAAGGAGGCGACATTTCGAATGAGTGGTAAAAGCTGAGTGTTACTGGTTGTCATGGCATTGTTATCACAGAGTATCATGTCACTTGAGTGTGAAATTAAAATAACTTTCAACAACATTCCATTTCCTGTGTTTGATTTTAACAAATGCACAAAGGAAAACTCTCACACAGAGAACTTGGTTCTTTGCAAATGGACTAAACACTACTGTTAAAATTAATCTGTGATTCAAGTTATTATGACATATTTTCATGCTTCTCAGATTAAGGTAAAATTGCAATCTCCAACCTTTGTGAAAGCATAGTTTGCTTATGTTAGTGTGATTATTGGAATCCTTACAAGAGGAGAAATTTTCTAAGTGTTTTTCTTGCCTTAAATAAATAGTTCACCTATCTTATCAACAGAAAATAATTGGGTTATCTGGGAACTTCCACTTGAATATCATTAAATAACAGAAGAAAGAGATACTGAAATCTGCTATATTTATTTTCCCAATTTAGAACCTGAAATATTTTTAAGCAGTTAGTTATTGAAATCTGCGTTTTTGAACAATAGTAAATGGCCAGAAGTAATAATGAGTTTTGCTAACAGAAATAGATTTTGTATGCTGAGGCAGCTGTTAGCACTGAGCCCTGTTGCAAAGGGCTAAACAGTGCAATGCCAATGAGTCTAGGCAGAGATTTTAAAAACATATTGGGAGGTGACTATCAGTGGATGTATTCTTTCATACCTAGAAAAGCCATAGGAAAAGTATTGTTATGTGTTTGAGTTTTTCCTTTAATAAGACTCAAATCCTAATCCACGTAGAGTCAAGTGTATAACATGCTGTGATATATACATCACAGCACTGCCTGAAGATGCTGGGGTAAGAAATTGAGAAGTCCTTCCTACCTTCTTGAGAGAGTGTGGAGCAGTTCTTTGGCATCACAGTACTATCAGTATTAGGACAATGTATGAGTAACAGATGGGAGAAACTGATACGAAAGGAAGCTGTATTATGAAACCACGGGACACCTAACATTCTTCTAATTATTGTTGCTTAAACATGAACTCTATGGCTTGGATTTTTATAGTGTTTCAACTTTATTTAGCCTCAGTATATCTCCTGAAGGGGAAAATTTTTAAGCCCTGCTTCTCTTATCTCTTTTTCATTCCAATGTATTTCTGACACACTCACACAGTACTTCCTGGTTTACAGTGACTGTCAACTTTCTTCTTTGGGCTCTTATTGGTTACACTTTAAAGACAAATCTCTGAGTGGGTTCCTTGAAAGTCTGAGTTTATCTTGCACTTTACTTCTCACCAAAGATCAATGCAACTAAAGGATGAGTTTACCAACTTTCTAAACTCATATTTGTAGATTTATCCAATAGTAAATTTTACATTCTTGATTATAGTAAAAAAAATCACCTCAACACAGAAGAATAAAAATGTGCTCAATTAGTTAGAACTTCAAAAATCAGAGACTGGATATGTTTTTTGATAAAATAAATAGAATTTTAATACATTATTATTTTCCAGTTAGGTTTTTTGGTTTATTGATATAGTTATATCATTGATGATGATTTCATTTCTTTAAAAATGATTAATTTTATTATTCAAAATTTCATACATGTATCTGATATATTCCAGTTCCTTCCAGGCTCAACCTTATCAAGCTCTCTCTCTCATTCTGAGACATCTTCTTTCAAGAATCATAACTTTTGGTTTTGCTCAGTGACCGATTTATTTTAATCAGAACTGTACATGTGAACGTTGGGATAGAACTATTTATTAAAGCTTGGTGGGAACATTAATGACTATAAAACTAAAAGAATATCTCCCCTCTCTGAATCTATCAGTAGAGTTCAGCAGTGAGGGGTAAGACCCTCTGAGCTCCTCCTCCTTCCATGCCAACTGAAAACCCAGTTCAGACATCCACAACTACCATGAGTTTGTCTTGACTGTATCTTGCCAAAGAGGTGGCAGTTTGTAACCCTCTCTGCTGTGGAATAATCCTTTTGTACACTGTGAATGTGTGTTACTCTCATTGGGTAGTAAAGAAGCTGATTGGTATATAGCAAGGCAGGATAAATTTAGGCAGGTTACTGGGATGAAGAGGGGTAGAGTGAGAGATTTTTTTTCTAGTTCCATTCATTTGCCTTAAAATTTCACTTTCTTTCCTATCCCTCTTCCATAATGCTCCCAGAGCTTTACAATTTATGACATACATGCTTGACTTGGGGATGAGCACTAATTGGACATTTATTCTCAGCTCCTTGTGTAATCATGAGTGTCTTTATTCACTTCTTTTCATTGAAAAGAGAGGCTGTTTTGATTAAGGATAACATATATATATATATATATATATATATATATATATATATATATGGCAGTTTGATATTATTATTATGTAAATACTTTTCAGTTTCCCCTTAGAGCTTATGATTCCCCTTACCCTGGGTTCTGGAGCAGGTTTACAGTATGAGGCATAAAATCCCTCTTGTAATATTGATCTCATATCCTGTTTTTTAAAAAGGTAATTGGTTACTTCCACATTATCTGGCAGGTTGGTCTTATAGAATGTCAAATTCACATCTGGGTTTGTCCATTGACAATTTTTTACTCCCAGAATTCTGCATAGAACAAAATGTGATGGAAGAAACTCCCAGATCTCCCAGCTCAGTTCCAGCCTGAGTTATGTAATATCATGCATCTAAGGTATGTATTTTCATCAATAAAGTCTTGTCATCTAACCTGGGTAGCAAACAAGAGGAATGGCAAGAGTCTATTTGTGCTGTTTTTAGTGACCCCTGGGCCTTTTTGACCAACCTCTCATAAGTAGGTATCTCATTTCTGACACTGGGGATTTCATTTAATAACCCACAGCTTCTAGGGGGTAGCTTTTTCTCGCCATGTATGTTAACTCCTTTCAAATTATTTTTTCTTCTATTATAAAAATAAAGAAGTGGAAAAGGCTTCTGTTGAGAAGTCTGAATGCTTATGATATTTACTTGTCAGCAGCCTTTTACTTCGACAAGGCACTACTCTGAGTTTTACATTTGAGTTGAAGAAACAGGACATTGGTAGAGGAATGAATTTGATGATGGGATATTCTCAAGGCTTCTTCATTTCAGTGAATTTCCCTCCTTCTGATAAGGCTCTCTGTGCATAGCACTGGGATCCTTTAGCTCTAAGGCTGATGTTCTGAATAGTCGTTTATAACCTACATGTGGGCCAGAGATTTTCATACAGAAGTAGAAAACTGCTGCCATAATTTACCCACAAGTGGATTTACAGCAGTAGTGATAACCTTGGCAAATGTAGAATTCGGTGAAATAGTTGATCCAAGGTGAACTTTCAAGATAGACTACAGGAATCACACCAGAGAACTGAACTGCTCTACCAGAGAACGAACTTCACTAAGTGCAGGCCCTGTCTTCCAGAAGTTCTAGAATTGTAAAACTCTATCACCACTCTAAGCAGCTGCTTATAAGCTTCATGGTTCCCCAAGGCAATTCATTTCTGGATGCAGGCTTAGTTGAATGCATTTGACTGGATGGATGGGCATATCCTTGCATCTGGAGAGCTGTGAACCAAGCAATAGACTTTCCATTCTCTGTTGAAAAAAAAAATGAAGAAACTCAACTTAAAGTAGTTTCTTTATTATCCTATCGTAGACTGGAGGCACATGTGATTGGGGAGCATTTGAAATATAGAGTGCCTGGACAAAATAAAATTTTTATATAGTTTTTACTTTTTAATTGAAACTGTAAAACTGTTTTCTCTTAAATAAAAATTGCTTATGTGGGGAAGACTGTTTTAATTTACCTTTTCTATTGTATGGAATGTTATTGCTTAGTTCCAGGATGCAGTTCTATTTTCCTGTTCAAAACTCCTTGAATAGAAGATTAGAATTTATCTGTATAGTGTCCAATAATCTGTGTACCGTGACATGTGGACCTCATAGATAGAGCTACTCTTGGTATATTAATCTCCAAAGAAACCATTCTCTAATTTTGACAGTCATAGCTTTTAATTCTTAAGTGTGTGTTCATTTAATGCTAAAGTTTTTAAAAATGTCTTTACAAGCCACATGTTTTCATTATTATTAGTTAAACTAGTATAATTCCCCCAAAAGTAGGCAAAAAAGTATTCTAAATAAACAAATGGAAGCTAAGAAATGACTTAAAAACCCATGAAACTAAGGATGAACCTTATGTTAAGATTGTATTATATTTTAAAATCAATTTGATCCATCACTTTAAAGTAAGCTACCAAGATTTTCCATAAATTTCCAGTTACTAAAATATCAAATGACCTATGACTGAGCATACCTTCTTTCACACACCATGTAATTTCCTTTATTGGCATTTTGAAAGCAGAGAAAAGAAAAAAATCTTGGATTTTCATTCGCTAACCTGAACCACAGTTTTAAACACAGAACCACAGACACATGCTGCATTATGCAAAATGCAGCCTCAGTGTGGCTCTGGGAGTGCTTTTTCTGTCTTCCCATGGGAAAGAAAACTTGTGGCATTAATTTCAAAACAAATGAAAGGTTAGATTTTCTTCGTTGTTTTAAAGTTCAGAAAAGTGTTTTATTCAAATGGCATTTTTTTTGGATATCAAAGTTAATTTATTGAATTGAATAAGAGAACATTTGTTTATTATTTTTTTTGAATTTATTTTATTTTACAATATAATTCAACTTTACATATCAGCCATAGATTCCCCCGTTCTCCCTCCTCCCGCCCCGCCCCCCTCCCCCCGGCCCACCCCCCATTTCCATCTCCTCCAGGGCAAAGACTCCCCCGAGGATTGAGATCGACCTGGTGGACTCAGCCCAGGCAAGTCTAGTCCCCTCCTCCCAGGCTGAGCCAATCTTCTCTACTAAGCCCCAGGTTTCAAACAGCCAATTCATGTACTGAGCACAGGACTTGGTCCAACTGCCTGGATGCCTCCGAAACAGATCAAGCCAATCAACTGTCTCACCCATTCAGAGGGCCTGATCCAGTTGGGGGCCCCTCAGCCATTGGTTCACAGTTCATGTGTTTCCATTCGTTTGGCCACTTGTCCCTGTATTCCATCCATCCCTGGTCCCAACAACTCTTGCTCACATAAACCCTCCTCCTTCTTGCCAATTGGACTCCCGGAGCTCCACCCAGGGCCTGACCGTGGATATCTGCATCTAGTTCCCTCAGTCACTGGATAGGGTTTCTAGCACGACAATTAGGGTGTTTGGCCATCCTATCACCAGGGTAGGTCAGATCGGGCTATTTCTCGACTATTGCCAGCAGTCTATTGTGGGGGCATCTTTGTGGATTTCTGTGGGCCTCTCCAGCACTTTGCTTCTTCCTATTCTCATGTGGTCTTCATTTATCATGAACATTCCTTGTGTTCCCTCTCTGTTCTTGATCCAGTTGGGATCTCCCGCTCCCCCAAGTTCTCTTTCCCTTGCCCCTTGCCCCTCATTACCCCCACTCACATCCAGACTGTTCATGTAGATCTCATCCATTTCTCTGTCATTGGGTGATCCCCTTGTCTTTCTTGGGGCCCTGTTATCCAGGCAGCCTCCCTGGTGTTGTGAGTAGCTGTCCAGTCATCCTTGTTCCACAACTAGTATTCTCCTATGAGTGGGTACATACCATGTTTGTCTTTCTGAGTCTGGGTTACCTCACTTAGGAGGATTTTTTCTAGATCCCTCCATTTGCCTGCAAAACTCATGATGTCATTGTTTTTCTCTGCTGAGTAGTATTCCATTGTATATATGTACCACAGTTTATTTATCCATTCTTCAGTTGAAGGGCATCTAGGTTGTTTCCAGGTTCTGGCTATTACAAATAATGCTGATATGAACATAGCTGAGCAAGTGCCCTTGTGGTATGATTGAGCATTCCTTGGGTATATGCCCAAGAGTGGTATAGCTGGATCTTGGGAGAGATTGATTCCCAATTTTCTAAGAAAGCGCCATATTGATTTCCACAGTGGCTGTACCAGCTTGCATTCCCACCAGCAGTGGAGGAGAGTTCCCCTAGCTCCACATCCTCTCCAGCACAAGGTGTCCTCAGTGTTTTTGATCTTAGCCAATCTGACTGGCATAAGGTGATATCTCAGAGTTGTTTTGATTTGCATTTCCCTAATGATTAGGGATGTTGAGCAATTCCTTAAATGTCTTTCAGCCATTTGTGTTTCCTCTGCTGAGAATTCTCTGTTTAGTTCTATGGCCCATTTCTTAATTGGACTGTTGGGAATTTTGATGTTTAATTTCTTGAGTTCCCTATATATATATATCAGTCCTCTGTCAGATGTGGGGTTGGTGAAGATCTTTTCCCATTCTGTGGGCTGTCGCTTTGCCTTGTTGACCGTATCCTTTGCTCTACAAAAGCTTTTCAGTTTCAAGAGGTCCTATTGATTGATTGTTTGTCTCAGTGTCTGAGCTACTGGTGTTATACCTAGGAAGCGATCTCCTATGCTAATGCGTTCAAGACTACTTCCTACTTTCTCTTCTAGCAGATTCAGAGTGGCTGGATTTATGTTGAGGTCTTTGATCCACTTGGACTTAAGTTTTGTGCACGGTGATAGATATGGATCTATTTGCAGCCTTCTGCACATTGATATCCAGTTATGCCA
>CABHPP010087794.1:0-28427 GCA_902168425.1 Peromyscus attwateri | reverse complement strand
GTTGTTTATTATTGTTGTTTTTGAGACAAGGTATCACTGTGTTGCCATGGTTGACTGGCCTGGAAGTTTTGGACTAATTTTCATCAGGAAGATTGGCCTTTTGCTGTTATGTCCTTTTCTGGTTTTACTTTTAGATTAACTAATATTGGTTCTATACAATGAATTTGACAGCATTTCTTTCATTTATCGTTCATAAAAATAATGTGAGGAACACAGTGTTAGGGTTGTTTTGTTTCGTTTTGTTTTTTAAGGTCTGTTGGAATTTAGTAGTGAAAACATCTGGGCTGTATTTGGTTGGAAGACTTTTAAAAAATTGTTGCTTCAGTTTCATTGTTTGTTATAAATCTGAGGTTGTTTCGATTTTCTCAGTTTAATTTGGGTAGCTTATATGTATTTAGAAACCAATCCATTCTTTAAGAAATCAATTTAGTGGAATATATGTCTAAGTAGGTCATATTGATTTTTTAAATGCCATTTTTAGCTGTTGTAATGTTTCCCTTTTCATCTCTAATGTTAAGTATTTGAATCTTTTTTTTTTCTCTCTTTTGGTGAATTTGGTCAAGATGATTTTGTTCATCTTTCTATTGATTCTTTGTCCCAGTCCTTTTGATTCTTTCTCATTAATTTCTACCCTAACATCTATTGTTTCTATATGCTATTTTAGGGTTTAATTGTTCTTGTTTTTCTAAGAGGTCAGGAGGGTAAAGGGTAAAAAAAGGACTAGCATAGCCAAGATGACTGAATTATATAGGGCAGGGCAGCCCAGCTCCTTGGCTAGAGAGTTCAGGGTAGGGGATAGGGTATGTCTGCCAGTCCCTAACAGGTAGGGACTGAGGGATGCTGGGAGAACCTGACAGCCAGGCCCACTTTGGTATGTTAAATAGGCACCTCAGCCATTTGTCCTGGACTGAAGACCTAGCAGACAGTGAAGTTTATTAACTATGTGAAAGGCCATCCCCCTGAGGTTGGTTTGTATGCACTCAGTGTCTTTTGTTGGTCTTCTAATTATTGTGGTGCATATGGAGATGAATTAGTAGTAAACAGGATTACTAGTGTGTTTAATGCTTTTCTTTGGTTTGGAGTTAAAAACATTCTTAACTATTGTCTACTTCCTCCCTTTTGTATGTGTGTGTGTGTGACAGAGACACAGACTCTGGAGACCCTCCATGATGAAACTCCAACAGTAAGTAACTCTGATGTGCACGCTGCCATTGTGCTTGGCGTAGACTTCCTCCATGACACCCCTTTTTATGAGAAAGCTTTACCCTGCCTGGTTTCACACTCTGGCTTTCATGTGTTGACAGTGGCAGGTCTGACCATATAGGCCTGTCACTGATGGAAGCAGGATATGAGTGTGAGGTTTCTGGCACATGCTAAGTGTGGAAAACCACCAAGAAGTGAGCATTCATCTCTCGTTGCAAATGTCACTACTATGTGTCAATGTGGATGGTTCCTTGACTTTCTTTTCAGGTTTTCCACTTCGATTTTGTTGTGGTTTTGAGACAAGATGTCACGTAGCCCAGGCTGGTCCTAAACTTATGTAGCTAAGGATAGTCTTGAACTCCCAATCTTCCAACTCCTCCTCCACAGTGCTGGGATGCCCAGTTTATATTTTGTATTTTTTTAATTCATTTTTTATGTAACAAGATACCACTCAGGAATACCCAGAGGCAAGAATTTGCATTTTGAACTATTATGTACTGAACTAAACAGGGAAAAACCACACTAAAAAGCCAGCTAGCAGTAGCAACCCTAATGACTGGAGATTGAGATTTCTCAGTGGGTAAAGGCACTTGCCACACAGTCCGACTACCCGAATGTGACTCTTAGAACTCCTGGAGGAAGGAGAAGAACCGATTCCTGACAGTTGTCCTCTGGTCACCATCGCTGTGCCGTGTACCATGGTGTGGATGTACACGTACGCATGTGCACGCACATACCAATAATGAATAGACAAGAATAATAAAAACAACTCTATAGGACCATGTCTAGAGGCCCACATTCATTAAATTCAATTTTTTTTTTTTTTTTTTTTTTTTGGTTTTTTTGAGACAGAGTTTCTCTGTGTAGCTTTGCGCCTTTACTGGCATTTGCTTTGGAGACCAGGCTGGCCTCGAACTCACAGAGATCCGCCTGCCTCTGCCTCCCAAGTGCTGAGATTAAAAGCGTGTGCCACCACCGCCCGGCTTAATTCAATTCTTTTTTGTGTGCTCACAGTCAGTGCCTGGCATCTTGTGAGCTTGTTTCTCCCCCCTTGAGATAGAGAGCACATCTAAGAACTTCTGTTGCCCACAAGTGCTTAACACATGTGCTTTGTACACAGGAATTCTGCTTTCATAGTCTAATGTGTAGTGATTAAATAGACAATTTAATCTCTGAGATTTATTGCTTTCATTGTTTATGGTTGTATTGTTTTTAAATGTAGTTTTTGTTCATTCTTAGATTATTTTGTACATGGATACAGTGTATTTCAATAATAGTCACTTCATCCCCCTCCAACTCTACTTAGATCCCTCTCATGTCTCCTCCTAGGTTCATGTCTCTTCTTGTTCATAACATACTGAGTCTAATTAGTGCTTCCCATACACGCATGAGAATTTTTTTTTTAAACAGGTTCTTGATATGTAGCCCAGGCTGGCCTCAATTTTCCTACTTTCCAGCTTTAGCCTCCCAAGTGCTGGGATTATGGCTGTTCACCACCATGACTGGTTGGCTTATTTTTTTAAGTATCTTTACCATTATTGTTTTAGAAAGTGGAATGTGGACAAAATTTTTCTAAATAGAAGGATGTTTTATGTGACTCTCTGGTATCAGAAATGAGAGAAACAGCAGTAGTATTTACCACTGACTGAGTGATCATTAAGAAACAGGCTTTGTGCTAATTTTCTCTGTAATTCCAATATTAGTTAACTATAGAGGTCTGGAGGTCTGTACGGACAGACAGAAAGTGACAGAGCTGGGCAGGAAGAAGTGATGTAGCTGGGCTGAGCGAGCAAATGAGTTAGCAGAACAGAAAGGCATATAGGCATGGGTATGCAGGAAGTAGGTCTCTCTTTGGAGACTGAGGTGTTAGTGAGGTGAGGTTAGCTTGTGGCTTTTCCTATTTCTCTGATCTTGCTCAAGCTCTAACCCCAATTTCTGGCTCTGTATATGAACAGTCTTATTAAATAAAATCAAGCCTGAGGCCAGTTATTGGGGTGAATGCTGGAAGATCAGAGAGACAGAACAGGCCATAGCTACCTCACCTTGCCAATTCCTCAGCTGATCCTGTTTCCTCAGACTGGAAGCCTCTGAGTCCTCATCCAAATGGATCTCAGCTGAACTGCTACTCAAAAGCCTAAAAGCTTAACCAGGCCAAAAGCTTAACCAGCCAAATGCTTCTTGTTTCTGGTTTCCACACCTTATATATCTTTCTGTTTTTACCATCACTCCCTGGGATTAAAGGCTCACTTCTTGGGATTAAAGGCGTGTGTCACCACGCCTGGCTGTTTCCAATGTGGCCTTGAACTCACAGAGATCCAGAGGGATTTCTGCCTCTGGAATGCTGAGATTAAAGGTGTGTGGTACCACTGCCTATCCTCTATGTTTAATACTGTGGCTGTCCTGTTCTCTGACCCCAGATAAGTTTATTAGGGTGCACAGTATTTTGGGGAACACAATATCACCACATGGCTCTGAGTTTTTTATTTAATAAGACCGTTTAGCAATTCATTTACAAGCCTCAGCCACGAAAGTTATGAAATGAGTTACCTTAATATGTGTAGTTAACAAGGAAATAAAATACTCCCTCCAGTACTGTGGGTATAGAAGTCACTCTTTACCCCACCTGCCCCCATCCCTATAGAGGCTTTATAGTGGAATCCTACTGCTTCAAAATTGTGTGTCCAGAGGAAGGGAGTTTCAGAGTTGTCCATATTTGAAGTCTTTCAAAGAAACCTCCCTTCACATAG
Source organism: Peromyscus attwateri (assembly GCA_902168425.1). NCBI lineage: Eukaryota > Metazoa > Chordata > Mammalia > Rodentia > Cricetidae > Peromyscus > Peromyscus attwateri. The sequence continues at coordinate 24,477 of CABHPP010087794.1, read as the reverse complement.
AAAAGCAGTGTTGCAAGAGCCAGAATTTTGCAACCACACAATCCTAGGTTCAAATCTCACATCCCCAAGAGCTCAGTGACCCAGTGACTCAGTGACACCTGGCTCTGTTCCCAGTGTGGCCTTGAACTCACAGAGATCCAGACAGATTCCTTCCTTCTGAATGAAAGGATTAAAGGTGTGTGCTACCATTGTCTGACTTCCATGTTACATATAGTGGCTGGCTTTTTCCTCTGATCCTCAGATAAATTTTATTGGGGGACACAGTATATTAGGGGACACAATACATCACCAGAGGGGCTACTCTAGAAGAATACACCATGGATCAGAGCAAGTTCAAACAAAAACAGCTTTTAATAAAAATTATAGGGCACAGGCTAAGACAAAAGGCTTTTCAGTCAGCTCTGGTCATTTACAGGCTTAGATAGGGAAGAGCCGCTGACCTTTGGAATGGCTTTACCAGCAGACTGTGATAAATGACAGAGATTCTAAGCCCTCCCTTCTAGGGAGAAGCCCGCCATTATTTCATTTGGGGTCTTACATAGAGACTATACCACAAGACCTCCTAAGAACATATACTAGAGTCAATGAAGTTAGCTATTTTCTCTGAGATGACAATCCATGCTTCAAACAATTTTTTCCTGCTAAGACTGGATGGAAACCAAAGGATTAACTTGAGCTCTAAAAATTCCAAAACCACCCCACAACAAGAACTGGGAGCTCAGAGCACCAGCAGCCTTCATTTAAATAACAATGCAAGCCTCACAAAACCGCCACAGCCAGTTTTAAAACTTTGGTGACCCCCATCTCTCCTATAGCTGTATTTAAAAAAAAAACAAAACAAAACAAAAAAAAACTGTCTTTTTCTCTATCTCTCTCTTTCTAAATGGACTATTTTCTACAAAGTTCTTAGTTAAAAACTTGGCCAAGTGTAAGAATTAAGTAATTAATTATCAGGTATGAAAGAAGGGACGCCTTCCGACTATCTGAATTCTTACCGGTTTCCTCGGACATCCGGAGACATATGGAGACCAAAAAAATCCTACCTAAATAAATGCTTACTTCTTTTTAAATATCTGCCTTCCTTTTTCTCCTTGAATCTAACTCTGTGCCGCACGTGCCTCAGCTCAGCACCTCCCCCCCCCCCCCACCACCCCTTGCCATTACCAGCGACTGGCAGTGAACCCTATTCATGCTGCAACTTTTACAAATGGGTCCTCTAGGTGCTGGAGAGATGGCTCAGAGGTTAAGAACTCTGGCTGCTCTTCAAGAGGACCCAGATTCAATTCTCCATACCCACATGGTAGCTCACATCTCTTTGCTAGTGTTTATTCTTGTCTTGAATGCCTAACGGTGCTATAGCTTTATTGCTAGAATTTTGTCTTAGAGAAACAAAATTAACAGACATAAGAGCATAGTGCATGTAGATTTTTTTTCCCCCTGAGATAACCCACACCAGATGTAGCACAATCCCCGGACCCTGGGTATTCAATAACAGATCAAGGGGGACTTCATCATTCCTGCAATACTGAGAGGACATAAAAAAGAGTGGTTTCCTCCTGAATCATGAGACTTGCTAAGCATATGACCAGTTTCTGGACATCTCAAACTTGACTCCTATTCTCTTTCCCCCCAGGAAATTTCCACATGGTCTGATGAAATGAGGGATTCCGTAATAAGAGTCTCTACTGTACTGGCCCTGGCACTTATCTTCGGTGTTTTAATTCTTAAATGTAAGTTGCTGGATGTTGCTTCTTTTTCTTTCGGATAAAGAACAGTTACTACAGGAACAAGGGCAAACCTAGATAGAAATACAACTTTTTAAGTAAACCCGAAGGTGGTTAGGCAGGACATTCTTTGTCTCTCCAAACGTTGCCATTCTGATAACTGGTAATCATTCAAGGTTTCTATGTGTCAGGTGGACACTATGCTAAATGTTTTGCAGACAATTTAGTCATCATCAGTTATAAACTAGGTAGTACCATTCCTTCCCAGTCTAGGGCAGAGGAAAGTAAAGCTTTGCCGAGAGCAGCTGAGTTCTCCAAGTTTCACTGTGAGCAAGGTACAAGGCTAGACCTTCAAGTGCAGCAGACAAGCAGAATTGGCTATCTTTGGGTACAAAAACTACTCTTGGGGCTGATGGGATGGCTTAGTGGGTTCAGGTGCCTGAGTTCTATCCCAGGGACCCACATGTTGGGAGAAGATAACAGATTTCTTCCCTCAGACTGTCCTCTGACTTCCACATGTGAGCTGAAGCATTTGGGTACCTCCCCTCTTTTCCCCTCCCCTTATCTCTTCTCATCTCTGCTGTTCTCCCCTCTCTGTCTCTCTCTAATCAACTGCAAGAGCTACTCTATTTAAATTATAAATAAGCCCATGTTTCTTAGGAAACCCAACAACACAACCTCTCTCTGTGTGAGTTTCTATGTTGCTTTCCCAGGCACCTCTCTTTAACACTGAACCACGCCTGGGATTCCAGAGCTGGATTTTCTCCTCACAGTGATCAGCACACCTAGCTATTTGTCTTTATTTAAATAGACAACTTGGGGTCTGGGCATGTGGTACAGGTGTTAAAGTACTTTAGTAACATGCAGGAAACCCCAGAGCCCCATAAAAGTAGGTGTGGTGGCATACTGTAAGTTTTGTAATCCCAGAACTCTCTGGAGGTAGAAGCAGGAGGATCAGAAGTTCAAGGTCATCCTCAGCTACACAGTGACTTCCAGGCCAGGGTGGGCTGTCTCAGGGAAAAAGAAGTTTTTCGGTTTGGTTATTGTACTTGGAGACCATTGCCACATTAAAGATCCAAATGTTCTCATCAGCCCAAAGCCTTCCACCTTTTCATAGTTGTGATGTTTTCTCTTTTCTCTGAGAGCAGAGAAGGTATTGCACCAGAGTGTAATGCACTATAACAGCTTTTCTCCTTAACACACAACAGGGACTATCTAGGTAGGGTCACCAGCCATCTAGGATTTTCACAAGAATGAAGGGAGTTCCTAAAATATGGAACTTCCATTGGTAAAGCTGGGACCATCTGAGAAAAACCAGGATGACTGTGAACTGAAGTTGCTAAGGGCTTTAAGTAGGTTAGGTCCTATAACTATGATTTACAATATAAAATGCACTAGGTACAATTGTTACATGGCTGGGCAACCAGCATACTGACATGTTAAGTAATATGTCCAAATTCATACAGTCAATTGATGGATATAGGGATTGAAATCAGCCTTACTTCTGAATGTTTTCTCTCACTTTTTAAAATGGCTTTTCCCAAGAAAGAAACAACCCCATATACACTCACACGAGCTTGTCCAGAGACTGCAGTAAACTGATCACTTGAACATGAAATCTAGAAGCCATTAAATGATGACAGGAGAAATGATGGCATGTACTACTTTCTGAGTTCTTCCAATGCCTAGAAATTAGGCATTCTTGTAATTTATGTAAAAGATAAGGAGGTAGGTGCATATCTTGGAACTCCTTGGAATCCCACCCAATGTTGTGAGTTATTTCTCTCTTTTTATTAATAAAACTATGCTCATTCTTGTCTTTAAAAGAGGCATAGGTGCAATCTAATGCACATATAACTGCTATCTTTCAATGCACACAGGTTCCACATCTGTTGATTCAACTATAAAGTCAACAGTAATTGAAAATTACTTATACTTAACATGTATAGACATTTTAATCTCCCAAAGAAGGCAGCAGCTATATTACTATCGAATTTATATTATGCTAGATGTTATATGCTGTCTTGAGATAATTTAAAGTGTGATATGACAGGTATTAATGGTGTTTTATGTAAGGAACTTGAGCACACTTGGATTTTGGTGTTTGTAGAAGTTCCTCGACCAACCACAGTGGATTTAGAAGGACAAGGGTTAACATAGAGAGTTTTTTTAAGTAATGGATCAAAATGTTATGTCCAGTTTATAATTTTTCCCTAGGTTTTGTGGATAGCAATCTGACAGATGAGGTGACCTGTTCTTAAGTCATGACATTATAGCCAAAAGCTGTCTGGGAAGTGCCCATCAGTCCTCTGCCTTTCGAGTGGACTGTCTACTGACTTAGATGGCCACCCATGCTTCACTACGGCTTAACCTCCTTCAACTCTCTCCCAACCAAGGAAAAATGAAAGGTCTGTTTGCTGTGCCAAGTCTTCATCCCTTCATTTATGTTTTTCTTCTAAACTGCCAGTCTCACTTTTATTCTTAAAGTATCACAGATATAATTTTAGTCAGTTCAAATTGCTTCCATTTGGGATAGCTTTGTCTTCATTGTGGCTAGTCTTTCTGCAACAATGTCCCAAGTAGATTCCAAACTTTGTTATAAAATGTCTTCTCTAAGCTTTGGAAACACCATTCATGGTATTTGATTGGTCAGTCTTCCCCATTATTTAGACATTTCCTCTTCTGCCTGGTGTTTAGCAGCTGAAGTTCCTCAAGATTTGGCCTTTTCTCTTTGCAAACCTTCTACTTTATAACATTGATTCTTTGGACTTACATATTCTCTTTAATCTTTTCAACTCTTAAAATGTTGATGCAGCTTGTCTCCCTGTCTAGTTGATAGCTCCACTTTGAAGTTCATACATTTATATGTGAGAAACAAGGCTCCTGCTTCCATATCCATCCACCAGGACCCAACCGTCAGGCCCTGGACATCTTCATCATTTCACTGTCTGTCTCTCTGGTTGCTTTGCCAGAAATGCAGAAGTTATCCCAGAATCCTCTTCTTTCAACCTCTTAGTATATAATCAACTCCAGTCTCTGCACAAAATATATCTAAGATTGATTCATTGTTCTGGATCTTGCTTGATGATTTGTTTTTTATTTCTCCTTCTAATCAATTCTCTACACAGTATCCAGGTCAGATCATACTGTCATTCAATGACATCCTACAGGTCTTCCTATCTCATACCATCCAAATTAGTTTTGTTGTTGTTTAGTTGGTTTGTTTTGTTGACACAGATCTCATGTCTTGCTGGCTTGCCTTGACCTCTTGATCCTCCAGCCTCCACATCCCAAGGGCTGGGATTACAGGATAATAACTGCAAAGATCTTTGGGACCCAGCCTCAGTTTACCTCTCAGATTTGATTGGGGGGCACTCTCTTGTTCTAGTTTTGGTTTTGGTTTTGACACCAACTCAGATCTTTGCCATGGAGCCTCTGTTCCTGTAATATTTCCCCTAGTTCTTGACACAGGTGACTCATTCTTGTCTTTAGAACAGACCCCAAAAGTCATGTCCTAACGTCCTCCCCTAACCATCTCTAGTTTGGGTTTAATATGGTTCTGGTTTCGTTAATTCAGTGCAATTTGAAATTATTTTTTCTGTCCTTCCTTTCCTCCTTCCCTTCCTCCACCCTTCCTTCCCTCCTTCCTGTTTTCCTCACTAGGATGCATGCTTCATGGAGTCAGAGCTCACAACTCCCTATGTGTGCCCTTGGTTCCTACCAAACCGCAACATACACAGGACAATCCTCATAATATTTGCTAAGTAAGAGCTCCACATACTACTTTTAACATAGTTCTAAGACATCTTTGGTAGGTTGATTTCATTTGTTCTAAGGCAAGACCAAATTTCACCAAGCCACTCTCATCTCCAATCAGTCCATTTTATTTCTTGCTTCAAATTATCTTAGAAAAGCATTAATTGGTTTTTCTTCCACCTTTATCCAGGGTATTCTTATAAGAAAAAGAAGTTACAGACTTCAAGGTAAGAACAATGGATGAAGGAAAAAGGTGTTGGGGACCTCTACTATCATATGATTTTACTCTTCCTCTGAGAAGTTCTTACTTGAAGCTTTGACATCTTAGGTTAGTCTTCTTTTGTTTAAGAAATGAAAATCCAACAGTTGCCCTCCTGTACATTGAGCTTCCTCAGGTCTAAAGCTGAGGTTTATAGTTTGCCTTCTTATTACTAACAAATACTGTTTATCTCTAATATCCAGGGAACTGAACCTTTAACTGAGTGTTTAGTATTTCCAGGGTGTTACCAAAATGAGAGAGAGAGAGAGAGAGAGAGAGAGAGAGAGAGAGAGAGAGAGAGAACCCAAGGCGCTATAGTCAGGGTTTTTATAGCCCTGCCTAAGCATTTCCTACTATGGCAATGTGTTAGGATGACCTGGGCACTCATCTTGCCTATACAAGATATTCCTAAATCAACTGAATCAGGATCTTGGGGAATGGAGCCTGAGGTGGTATTGTTCTCAGAGCTCTTCAGGTGATCCTTATCATTATTCCACTCCTGGTTGTTCTCTCTCTCTCTCTCTCTCTCTCTCTCTCTCTCTCTCTCTCTCTGTCCCCTTCCTCCAGATTTTATAGGTTCAGTAAGATTCAATTCGTGAAAAATTGCAATGTATTTCAAGGGGAAATCTGATTATCTGCTGAATATAGGAGCTGCCTCTTATTTCAGAATCAACAAAATCCAGAATATCCCAAAGACAAAGTAATATAAAGAAAGCTATATAAATCCAAATATAGTATTTAATTATCATTACCATTATTCTTCATTAGAAGTAAAAGTGGAAACATGATATTTATGGGTAACGCTGACAGGCATCAACTCACTGTGAAATGATGTGCTCAGTATTTAGCTCTTCCTATAACTATAAACCTATAGTGAACTGAGAACTAGAATGCTCTGTTTGACTACTGTAACTCCAGCACAGTGTGTGATGAATATCAATGATCAGCTCTAACGAATGAACGATCCAGTGCTCCTCACTGCAGCCCTACTGCAGGGCTCTCACTATTCCCATTTCTAGAGTTGAGAAAACTGAGGCACAAGGTTTACTAAGGTATGACATCTGTGGATGTACATAGTTTGTTCACTGTTGTAGTCTACAGATGCACAGGACAATGTGTAACTGTCTTGAATTAAAAATTATATATATATATAAATATATATATGAATGACATGAAAATAGATGGAAGATTATTTAGGAAGAGGAGGAGGGGCTCAAGAGATGAAGATGAGGTGTGTGAATACAGGCAGAGTATAGAATATATAGTTATGAAAAGGTTGTCGTGAAACCCATATTTTGTAAGATAGTACTAAAAAACATTTAAAACCCCAACCAAATTAGCAACCAACCAAAAACAAAAAAATAAGTTCACCCAAGACATGAAGTTGGGAAGAAACACAGAATTCTAACTCAAGTCTGATTGTGTCTATACCACATTTACGCTTTTCCCTTCCTTTTCAAACTGTTGGAGCTCACAGGGGGTTGAAACAACAGTGCAAGGGACGTTAAAACACTTGGCCTTCAACTCCTGTTAGACACTTGGAACACCTGTGTATGGTGATATTTTGTGTGTGCTTTAACAAAGTTTGCCTGGAGATCAGAGTGCAGATCTAGCCACTAGTTAACCATAGAAACCAGGCAGTGGTGGCACACACCTTTAATCCCAGCACTTGGGCGGAGGAAACTGGAAGTGATATGTTTGGGTGGAGAGAGGAGCGTGGGCCCTTTTAGGCTGGGGATTTTATGGAGGTAAGAACTAGTGGCTGCCTGCTCTGCTTCTCTGATCTTTCAGCCTTCCTCCTGATATCTGACTCTGGGTTACTATTAATAAGACCAATTAGAGTTCATACTACACCTGTGCTGTACAGTTCTCAGTAAGCACAGGGCTTCCTCTCAACCACTTATAAGTAGATTGCGGGCATCTTGACAAATCCCAAACACTTCAGCCTACAACGCCTAAGAATAGGGAATATGGTTTACTTTTTTTTTTTGTTTGTTTGTTTGTTTGTTTGTTTGTTTTTCTGGAGCTGAGGACCGAACCCAGAGCCTTGCGCTTGCTAGGCAAGTGCTCTACCACGGAGCTAAATCCCCAACCCGGAGCTAAATTCCCTTGAAATATATTGCAATTTTTCATGTATTGAATCTTACTGAACCTATAAAATCTGGGGGAAGTGGGGAGAGGAAGAGGGAGAGGGAGAGGGAGAGGGAGAGGGAGAGGGAGAGGGAGAGGGAGAGGGAGAGAGAGAGAGAGAGAACAGCCAGGAGTGGAATAATGATAAGGATCACCTGAAGAGCTTTGAGAACAATACCACCTTGGCTCCATTCCCCAAGAGTAATTACATGTCCTTAATTGTTCCCCAAATTACCACTCGGTTTCTTTCAGTGAGCATCCAGGGAAGGGTCATGTGTCAGCTGGCTACTGTCATCAGTGAAGACTGCTCTTTTAATACTATTCTCTGTTGTCTGGGGAATTCTCCTATCAACTCCAGCATTGTATTTTCACAGCCTCATCACACTGGCCAACCTCCCTCCTGTGGGGTTAGCGAATGCAGGAGCAGGCAGAAATCGATCAGATCTAGGAGGACATATATGAAACGGAGAATTCCAATGAGTACTACTGCTACGTCAGCGGTGGGCAGCCGTTCTGAACACCTCTGGGCTGTAACTTCTTAAGGCTCTCCTTCATTTTTGACTTCGGTATCTTCCTTTTTGAAAACTATCATATATGTTGCCTGAAAAGTTTTGGAGGTTCTGTTCATGGCCACTGTGGAAAGTGTTCCTGTTCACTAGGGATAATTTGCTCACAAGGGGATTCAACTATAACCTATGCTATATTGAAATACACCAAAGCTTCTGAGTTCCAGGGGGAAAAAAATCTCCCAAACAAGAGACATGGATGTTGAATTTCACATGTGCCTTGATACATTAGGCATGCTTAGTCTGAGATCTCTGGAGCACCTGGACATTCAGGATTGTGGTGTGTCCACAAAGCTCCTAAACAGATGGGGGAATATTAGGCTAAGATAGATAGGTGCAGGTCTTTGTTGATGCAGGAAATCTAAAGTGGCCACTGGTTTTTCTAGAGATTTCTGACCTTGAAAGATTAAGAAAGAGTCAGGTGGCATATGCCTATAATTACATAACTTGGGAGGCTGATGAAGGAAGATCGTGAGTTCAAGGCCACCATGGGCTATGATGGTGAGACTTTGTCTTAACAAAAGTGGAAGAAAAAGCCAAGCAAACATGCCAGGAGACTGGAGAGATGGCTCAGATGGTGAAAGTGCTTCTTGTGCAAGCATGAGGAACTTGAGTTGGATCCCAAGAACACACATGGAAAAGCTAGGTGTGTTAATGCTTGCGTGTAAACTCAGAGATGGGTGGATGACAACAGAGCAGATCCCTCGGACTTGGTTGCCAGGCAGCTTAGCCTAGTTGGTGAGTTCCAAGTCACTGAGAGCCCCTGTCTCAGAGTAAGTTAGACTGTGTTCCCGAGGAAAGACAATGGAGGTTGTCCTCTGGTCTCCACACACATATGTGAATATACCTGCACACACACACACACACACACACACACACACACACACACACACGTCATCATACTTGAAAGAAATAAAGGAAGGAAGGATCAGAACAGGCCTAAACAGTAGTGAAGGTTCTCTCTGGGCCTGCTGCCTCTGTGTATTGTGTGTCTCTACATGACTGTTCTCTGCCTCAGTTAAGATTACTTCTGAATGGGGACATGGTGGTGCAGACCTGTAATTAACTGCAGCACTCAGAAGGCTGAAGCAGGAGCATGGAGAGTTTATGAGCATTCTGTGCTGTACAGCCAGATCCTTTTTCATTTGCCTGTGACTGTAAAAGGAAACTCTATTTGCCAAAGTCCCACCTTGCCTGTTGTGCTCAAAGGGAACTGCCTTTGACAACTTCTCCATTCACAGAGGAAGCTGGAGCTGTGTTTTCTGCAGAAGAAGAACCAGTGACTGGGACACACATTTTGTTTCCTGATTGAGAGAAGACAGTGGCCTAGCAGCAGTCTATATAGTCAGCCTTAGATCCTTTGGTACAAGGACAGTGGTCACAAAACCAAATGTCCAAGCTGGTGGACATCAATTTTGTCTCGCTTATGACTGTCTGCTTAGTGCCTTGGTCTGTGTTGGTTCCTGTATGTAACAGAACCTAATTAAACAGCCTAGAGCGAAAAAATTAAATGAGCAGAAAGATAGCTTTGTCACAAGACTTCTGCATTGGGGAGCTCCTGTGTAGATCAGAAGACATTTGTCAGTGAGGACACAGGCATCTGTCTGTTTGTACAAGGTTTTCTTGTATGAATTTGGTGTTTAGGCTGCATCTAGCTAGTTATGAGAGGTACTAGTTTTCTTAGGTGGGTATGGAAGGGAGACCAGCTGGCAAAAACCAATTAGAGATAACGGCTCTCATGTAGGTGAGGAAACTAGTCACAAATGTTTGAAAGTTATAAGACTGTACTGGGAAGGACTTTGAGCACATTTAAACCAGATCAATGGTTTCCTCCACTAGCGTTCTTATTGGACAAAGTCTTTAAGCAAAAGCATGTATACAAAGATGATCACTGTGTTGGTATTTGCTGAGGACTTTTTACATCAATGGGGGATGGTTGATGACATGGTGTGACAGTTTCTATCAATTGCTAACTTGACAAGATCTAAAATCACCTTGAAGATGAATCTCTAAGTCTGTGAGGCATTTTCTAGATTATGTTAGTTGAGGTGGGAAGATCCACTCTAATGTGGGCGGGGCCGTTCCATGGGCTGGTGTCCTGAACTGCATGAAAAGAGAAAGCAGGTAGCACTGGCATCCATCTCTTTCTGCTTCCTGACTGCCATTGCAATGTGACCGGCACATTCTTGTTCCTACTCCCATGTCTCCCCACCTCCATGGACCATGTCCTCTTGACTTCTAAGTCAGAATAAACTCTTCCCTTTCAAAGAGGCTTTGGTCAGAGATTTTGTCATAGCAACTGGAAAACTAACTAATGCACATGGTGTGATCAGTGGGATGTCACTCTGTATGCTGTGAATGTGCTGCTCTGATTGGTTGATAAATAAAATGCTGATTGGCCAGTAGCCAGACAGGAAGTATAGGTGGGATAAGCAAACAAGGAGAATTCTGGGAAGAGGAAGGGCTGAGTCAGGGGTCACCAGCAAGACACAGAGGAAGCAAGATGACAAGGCAGGACTGAGAAAAAGTACCAAGACATGTGGCTAAACATAGATAAGAATTATGGGTTAATTTAAGTGTAAGAGTTAGTCAGTATTAAGCCTGAGCTAATGCCCAAGCAGTTATAATTAATATAAGCTTCTGAGTGTTATTTTATAAACCGCTATGGGACTGCCAGCCGGGCGGGACACAGGAAAACTTCCAACTACAGAGTGGATATGGTTGAAAAAAGAACCAGGTAACTTTATGGAGAGCTTTTGCTTTTTGGCTTTTGTTTTTGAGATAAGGGATCATATATCCCAGGCTGCCCTTGAACTCATCAGGATGGCCCTGAACTCCTAATCCTCCTGCCTTTTCCTACTGAGTGCTGTGTCTACTTGCCCATCAACAAATGCTTTTAAATGATTGTAATGTGCAGGCACTTTGGTACTGGGACAATAGAATGAATACATTTCTGGTCTTGTGAAATGTCTGGTTAATCCAACAGGAGAAAGGATCATATCCATTCATTCTGGAGATCTTTATTAGTAACTACTTCCTGCTGGATACTGTTTAGTCTCTAGGAACAGCAGAAAACACAGCTGAAATCTCTACAGCAGAGTTTGTTACATTGTCAGCAGATAATGCTACATTTTTAAGTCAAGAAAGAATGTTCTAGAACTGTATATTTCTCTGCTTAGCATATGGAAAAAATACCCAAATCAATAATGATACCATAGAGTATTTCAGTTTTTCCTTTTACATACTTATTAAAAATTTGAATATTTTTTGTTTTCCTTTGTTTATAAAAGTTAAATTAAGCATTATAGTAATGTTCTCCTGTTTCCTGTCCTCATCAAAGAAAATAGGTCAAGGCCAGGGGCAGCAGAAGGTTGCAACAAGCTGGAATTAGAACCCTTGGTTTTAGACCTATAGTCACTTAAAATCATCTATTTGGGATGGAGTTGGTGGGTGGTACAGAAGAAAATGAGGGAGCCAAAGGAGATAGTAAAAGGGGCCCAGGAAATGGCAAAGAGGTAGCTTAAAGCCTTCAAAAGGAAGAGGGTGGAGAGATGGCCCAGTGGTTAAGAGTGGTTGCTGTGCAGTCATGAGGACTGGAGATTGGAACTCAGCACCTGTGAATAAGACAGGAGTCTACTGCATGCCTGGAACCCTAGTGGGGAGGGTCAGAGACAAGAGGATGGCTGGGGCTTCCTGGCTTCCAACCCAGCAGAGAAATAGGAGAATGGCTGATTATACTGTGTGATAGTTTATATTGATGCTAACTTGACAAGGTCTAGGATCACATTGAAGACAAATCTCTGGCCATGTCTGTGAGGTATTTTCTAGTTTGGGTTAATAGAGGTGGGAAAACCTAAAGGTAGGTGAGACCATTCCATGTGCTGATGTTCAGGGACAGACCCTGCCTCATGTTAATGGTAATACAGGAGGACACACACACACACACACACACACACACACACACACACACAAATAAATTTTTAAAAATTGAACACAAATCCAATTCACCACAATATGAAAAATGAAAGAAACTAATATGTAGAAATAAAATGGGGGGTGGCAGACAAATTTAAAATTACTAAAAACAAACAAACAAGGGAAAATGCTGATGAGTATTATAAAGATGTATCACACATACAAAATAGATTCCTAATTGTAAAAATATGAAAACATTGACTCAGCTCTAACTCAATATCAGCAATTACTACATCTGCTAGGGTTGTCACATGCATTCTGGAATGGTTTCCACTGCTCAAAGACTTCTCACAGTCACCTCTCATTGCAATGACCACTGTCCACCAAGGTAAGTGTGGACATAATAACAGCAAACAGACATGGAGGTTACCCTCTTGTTACCACTGACAGTTAGTATTGGAGCCCATATAAATTACCTGTTTTCCACTGAGTCCCACATGTCACTATGTTGTTAAGTTCAAGCAAGATTTGGAAATGCTAAATGGGACAGCAAGACAGATCTCCAGAGCCCTTCATGTCTGTTAGGCATCTATAGGAAGACTGAAGAGCAGAGCAGACATCACAGTCTCAGAGCCCTGCAGTCACCAGACAGGAATCAGGAAGGAGGCAGGAGAGTGCAGGGGCGGATGGCCCCACCTAGTGGTCTCATCAGTCTAGAACCCAGGCTGATCTTGACAAATCTTTCTAGAAAAGCTACAAATCAGGGTAATCATTGCTAAAGCTTTCTTTGATGTGTAATTGCTGCAAATTCAAGAAACAGAGAACACCGTAGTTTAAAACAAATTTATTTTTAGAGCAGACAACAGAAGCCCCAGAATGCAGCTTCTTATATGTGACCTCTCAATCAGACACACACTTATTTCCTAGAACTCTGTAGAACAGCAGTGGAATGTGAACTGAGATCCAGCATCCTGCTCTCCTATGGGCTGAATGTATGTAACTGGAGTCAGAGCTTACTCACACTGAAATAGAAATTAATACCCTCTTGAAAATCTGCTCTTCTCAACAACCAAACTGGCAATGAAGATGTCAATACAACAGCCTTTGTTAACTCTAGCAAAACCAAGTATTTCATTGACTGTGACAAACTGATCCACTATGAAAAATGCTTTGTCTTTCTGAAATAAATTTAAATCTGAAGACAGCTATAAATTTAGAACTCTGAATGAAACCAGTGATAGTCCCAAACTCTGTCACTCCTGGAACAGGACTTCTCTCAGGCAGAGAGCCTGGGTCCTGCTCCCCCCTTTCCCCTTCGTGTCTGCATTGTCTCCTTCCAGCACCTAATTCAGAGTCCAGTGGGTGAGGACAGGACACCGAGCACCAAGTCAGACTGCAGTGGAAACAGCACTAATGAACTCAGTCCTTGGTCCACTGTTTTCTTCCCTGATGTCTGCCTGGTCCATTCTCACCATGGCAAGCTCTCCTGACATGAAACACCCGTCCTTATCCTAAGATCAACCACATATAATACATCGTATTTACAGAGCTATGAGAAAGCATAACCAACTCTAATGGTGACATTAGAGTGCCTTCTATTTATCTATTAGGAAATTAGGAAATTAAAACATGCATGTTCCCATGATTTTACCCCTTGGGGAGGGTAAGGAAAGTGACATTTCAAATTACAATAAAAGAGATAAAACATGATTGTGAAATACTTCTAAATTCAGGATGTCATCCCACCTGTGCTCACTTTTTTTTTTAAACTTTTCAATCACCTTCCTCTCTTAATGGTTTTAATAATCAAGGCAGGAGTCTATTTCCTGTATCTGATGATTATGTTGACCAAAGGAAACACAAAATTCTAAAATGTTTGTATTTGAGAGAATGCACTGCAGTGAGTGGAAATGGAGGCAGTGTGAATATAAGAATTATGATGATGTTAACAGTGAGTTTGAGTACAAACAGCTGAGGGTCACCCTCTCCACCACTGCTGGATGAACCGACATAGAAAACAGTCCTGGAGCTGTAAAGGGTGTTTGCACTGTCCAATCTGGTTGCTTTCTTTCCAGTCTCAGGCAGAAGCCCCTCAGAGGGCCACTGGGACTCATTACATAGGATAAGGAATGTTTTCAATAATGTAGACATTACCTTCAGCTCATGACCACACAACCACTGTGTTCTGTAAAGCTCCCATCTTAGAGACACGGAACGCTACCAAGCTGCAGAGAGAGATGTTGAAGAAAGAACAAGAGGTCACCTTTCAGGTCTGAGCAGAACTTTCATTTATGATGTGTGCTCAGGACTCCAGGAGCTCCAGTCACAAAAACTATAACAGTGAAGAGTGCCACACAACTTCCTGGCATTCCACACAGGCCCCTGGCATTAAGTAGTAGAAATTATTTTCTTGTTTTTTTTTTTATAATAAGCATCAGACTAAGAATTTTTTTTTTAAAAAAGCAGCTCATATTGGAGTCCTTCAAGATACTAATGTAATAAAACACAAAAGTGGTAGATCAGAGAGATAGATATCTAGGCATCAAACTGAGGTACCTAATCAGAATGTGCATTTTGGAACTGGACTAGGAACTGGATGACTTGTGTATTTACTTTGCACTGTGACACTTTAGAAAGGGTTAGGAGAGCCTGTGACCTGAGTGAGATCCCTGGAAAGGCAGAAGGAAAGAGCCAGCTCCACAGTGTTGTCCTCTGACCTCCACAGGTGCCTCAGCACTTCATATCACCATACACACACACATACACACACACACACACACACACACACACACACACACACACACCATGCACACAGTAATACAAAGTTTTCTTTATTGAAAAAGAAAGTGTTTTGGAATCTGCATAGCATCTAAATCCTCTGACATTAAGCATGAAGTAGAAAAACATGTCAAGTAACAAAGCAGTGTCTTTTCACTTGAGCTGGTGGTCTGTGGCACAATTTCAAAGATTACTGTATGACACACATTCTCAGATGCCACATTAACACAAACATCAGGAACTGGACTGAAAGGAATTTGGGGAGAGCACTGCAGGTGTTCACAGCTGGCCCATCCCAACAGCTGTGGGAGGGGCTTCACTTACAGAGCTCATCCTGTGCCCCTGTTAATCAGGGCAGGCACAGTGGACTGACATTTGAGTTTCTAGAACTCATGGAGGGGCAAACCAGAGAAGAAAAGAGAGGAACTCGGGGTGATGTTTTGACATAGTGTTGTTTTATCATTTGTACACAGCGGCCATTTCTACTACTGAAATGCAGAACCAAAATGAGCATCTCCAGTCGGCCCCATGAGGAACATGCCTGTCTGTGCTAAGAATTACACAGAACAAGAGAGATCCAGCTCCACTCTGCCCAGGACAGTCACACATGTAGTGAAACAGTGTTGGGTCAGGACACTCCTGAGTCAGTGTGATATAACTGACAGAGAAAGTCATGAGAGAATGCCCAGAGTGTGTCATGTAGTGGTTAGTTTGGTCTTGTGGCTTTCTTTCTTGCTTTGATTTATTTATAATTTGTTTAATTGTTTATTTATTTATTTTTTGTCAGTGTCTCACTATGTTGCCCTGACTGGAGTTTGGTACCACTGAGCCTGAGCCAGTGGGTGGAGCAGATTCTGGGGGCATCTGTTGTTCATTGTTGTAAAGACTGGGTTTTGGAACTTCCAGGTTGTGCATGATACCCACTTTGAGCATCTCTCCTGCCCTCACAGGCTCCTGCTTTTTAAGACAGAAACTTCACAGGGCTGGAGAGATGGCTCAGCGATTAAGAGCCCGGGCTGCTCTTCCAGAGGTCCTGAGTTCAATTCTCAGCAACCATCTTTAGGGACATCTGATGTCATCTTCTGCATAAATACATACATGCAGTTAGAGCACCCATCCATAAAATAAATACATAAATAAATAATGAGATTAAAAAAAGAGAGAGAGATAGAAATTTCACGCTGTGGAGCAAGGGTAACAAAAAGATGGTGGAATGGCGCAGCTTGCGTGGTGGAGAGAAGAACTAGATATGCAGTGGCAGTATGTATGGAAGAGATGCCCTGTTGAACAAAGGAGCACGCCCTTGCTCAATACAGCTGGTCTTCTACCACCTGACAGCCTTGCCGAAGTGCCACCCTAGTCCAGTGCTGCCAGCGTGGGCCACAGTGCTGCCCGTGGGCATGCCCGGGGTACCCGCAGCGTAGCCAGCACAGAGGACAAGGTGGCTTACAGCAGCCTAGAGCTCTTGAAATTCTGCCCAGGAACACACACCGTCCAACCACAGGACACCCTGACTCTGAGCAACATCAGGATGTCAGAGATGAAGAATGAGGTTCAGTTTCTCAGTTAAGACTCCTCAAGACTTCCGTGCTCCATGCTGGTTCAGGAAACCATGTGGAAGTCCACAATCCGCGCTGTCACCGGCTGCGATCGGCAGAAAGCTTCTTTTGCTGTGGAGCTGATGACTGTAGACTCATAACTGAGAATGAGAGACATTGAAGGCTTCTGTGGCAATGCCCCCCCCCCGCCCCGCAACACCCCCTAAAAAGAAACAGATGTGAAGCTATTGAAGAGAGTCCTTAAAAATTGTGATAAAGGCCGGGCGTTGGTGGCGCACGCCTTTAATCCCAGCACTCGGGAGGCAGAGGCAGGCGGATCTCTGTGAGTTCGAGGCCAGCCTGGGCTACCAAGTGAGCTCCAGGAAAGGTGCAAAGCTACACAGAGAAACCCTGTCTCGAAAAACCAAACCAAAAAAAAAAATTGTGATAAAGATGCTAAAGTATAGCTCTTCTCAGTTGATGGCTCCTGATGGGGGCGGGGTGGATGGAGAAGGATTCAGTTTTCTTTAAGGAGCTGGCCACTGGGATTTTATTCATGCTCCCAGGATTATATGGGCAACACAAATTGGACTTGGTAAGTGGAAAGTAAGTGGAAAGAGGAACAAAAATGAATGAATAAATAAATAAGTAAATAAAATGAAGAGAGCCCACAGAATGGGAGAACACATTTATGAACAATACAGAGTAGCCTCCATCTGTAGAGGGTACCTTCTAGATTCGCTAGTGGACACTTGAGATGTAGGGTCACACTTGTATGTAGGTGGCACATACAAGCCCTGAGCTACTGCAGCAGACAGAAACTGGATATGACCACACTGGACACCCTTTAATCTCCAGGGCCATTTTCTGTGTCAGTTCATCTGGTGTCCCCACTTGCCACCATTAGTGGAGAGGATGGCCCTGGAGCTGTCTCTACTCACACTCACTGTTGACATCATGCTGGTCTCTCAAGGCAGTGGGGAGTGTTCTCTCAAACATGGACACTTTAGACTTTGATGTTTTCTTTAAAGCCATAATTCCTGTGTTCATGAAAGACAATCACTGGCAATTCAGGAAATGAGCTTCTATCTTGGTTACTAAAATGACCTCTATGAGAGGAATAGAATTATAAAATTAAAAGAAGGGACTTAATTTAGAAGCACCTTGTGATTATATCATGTTTATTTCATTGTAACTCAAAATGTCACTTTTCTTCCTTCCCTGAGGGAATCAAATCATGGGAAATCCAAGTTTTAATTTTTCTCATAGATAAATAGACAGGAGTCTAATGTCACCATTAGAGGTGTGTATACTTTCTCATGGCTCTGGAAATATGGTTTATTATTATGTGGTTGTATATAATATGCACCTAATACTTACTATTATTTCACATGGCTAAAATCCTGAAACTCAGGAGATTGTGGCAGGAGAATTAAAAGGGTGAGGTCAGATTGAGCTACATAAGCAATTTCCAGGTCATTCTAAGCAATGAGACATTTTTCTCAAATAACCAAACATGTCAGGGATAGTGGTTCAACCAGTAATCCTAGCTCTCAGGAAGCTGAGGCAGGAGGACTGCCATGATTTCCATCCCAGCCTGGGTTGCATAATATTAGTTGGAGGCCGGACTGGATGCAGAGAACTGCAGGGCTTCCAGGCTTGTTGGTTGGAGTCAGAATCTGTGAGATTGTCCTGCCCTCGGTTCCCATGCATTGTGTCCCGAGTCTTCCTGTTCAGAACCACCGTGGTGGGGAAAATTGTGGAGAGTTCTGTGAACATGCAGTGATGGGCTAAGGGAAGCTGACAGTCAGAAAAATGGCATACCTATCTGGGATTTGAGGAAATGGTCTGTTTTCTAGCCCAAATGGAGTCACCTAATCAACCAATCAATTTCCGTCTCTGTGGTACTCATTGTATTGTCTTTATGTATCCCTGTCTGTCTCAACACAGTGAATAAAGACACTTGACAAATAAGAATCTTGTTCATTTTGTTTTATTGTTTAACATTAATTACTTTATAATGAATTTATATGTAAATGGCTATATAGGAAAACAGTCAAGCCATGTAAGATGTGTATGGAATTATGATTCCCTTTCCCAACTATTCCCATTCCCATGTTCCTCCCTCCTAGAGTCCATAAATAAAAAGCTTCTACACACTTTGCTCTTTCATGGAAATACAGGCACACAGAAGAGCCTTTTTACATGTGTGGATCTGCACCTTGATTTTCTCAGTAGCATTGTGGCTGAGAGAATTATACACTGGGTTGATCAATCAGGTTCATGATTTATATCATGGATACATCACATTTACTTACCTAGTTTCCCACAGGTAGACATTTAGCATGATGCCAGCATGTGCTGTAACAAGCATCATTGCTATGACCATCCCTGTGTCTCCCTCCTGCCATGTATGACATACTGATGTCATTACTGCTCAGCTGTGAGCTGAACTTGACATAAAACTCTTCAGTAAAAGGGGAAAGTGACTGGGCAGATCTAGGAAGACTGTTTCCTATGTGTTTGTTCTACAGTAGACTTCTACATCATCACCCCCTGCTGGGCTGGAGTAATTTGGTTATGGGAAAGTTCACCATAGACTTTAGCTGAACCCTTCTAGCCTGGTGTTGACTGAGCTGTGGTGGAAGGAAGGCTCCAATGCTGAGGGTGAGGGGCTTCAAGACCTTTCTCCTCCAGGCCTCAGTGAAGTTCTCTGCAGTTTTCACTGTTCCTTCCAACAATGACATCTACCATCCTCCTCAGGCTAAAAGTTCCAATACACATGCAGCAGCCTCATCATCCTGGAAGTTCAGGTAAAGACTCAAATCTGACATTTCACACCCTTCTAGCTGCTTCTTTCCAGTCAAGGTGTCACAAGGACCCTCTGGGCAGGACAGCCTGCTTGAAGCTAAATTGCTTTACAGTAGCCTGGGAAGATAGAGATCTCCTTGGATTGTTTATTTCCTTGTTGCTGTTGTTCAACTTTTTATCCTGAAATAATTTGGATCTGTAGCAAAATTGCAAGTGTCCTTATAATTGTCCATTTCCCTCTAATGTCAGCATCATACACACCATGGAACCTTGATCAATATGAAAGAGATGATACTAACTGAGTCACGTTCCTTACTGGGAGACCTGGGATTGGTTCCTCATGTGTGAATGCTTTAACTGGGTGTGATTGCATAAGAGTATAGTAACAGTACAGGAGTGAAATTCCAGCACTAGGCAGAAGGATTGGTAGTATGGTGTCAACCTGGTTTACACTGCAAGACTCTGTTTCCAAATAAACACCAGGGTGGGAACATAGCTCCATGATACACATAAATAGATGAAAGTAAGTAACTAAATAAATAATATGCAAAAAGTATGGTAATCTACACTGAAATATTAAAAAATAGAAACTACAGTGAAAAAGACAAACATGATAGTGCATACTTGAAATCTGGTGCTTCTGATCAGGAAGATTAAGAGTCTAAGATCAGCCTCAACCACAGAGACTGAGGTTCCCAGGGTACAAGAGACCTCATCTCAAAATCAATAAACAAAAACCAGCCAAGCAAACTTCCAAAAAAGGTAGAGTTTTACTTTAACATTGGGATCCCTCATTCTCTGTCTTTCCCATTTAGCATCCCCATACCCCCACAAGGGAGATCTATGTAATTGCTTTGTACTTCTAGACCATGCCCAGCACTAACACATGAGGACTCCATGTAAGCAGTTTTAATTTTCTACTATCCATTCTTAAAGCAAACAGCCGATAGTGCCTGAAAGATGGCTCAACAGTTACATGTACTTGCTTCACAATGATGAAGACCAGACTGAGCATCCCAGCTTCCACATAAGAAGACCTAACCCCAGGAACATCCAAATCCCAGTGTTAAAGTGGGCAGGGGAAGACGGAAATTGCTGTGGTTTTCTGGCTTCCAGTCTGATCAAAGAATCAGGAGGCCTTGGTTCAGGGAGAGATCCTGACTCAAAGGAAGAGGCAGAGTGATAGAGGAAGACACTAGATACCCTCATCTGTCCTGTGTCTGCAGGTACCCACACCACGTGCACATGAAGGGACCAAGCAGATGCCATAACAGTCTGCTCCGTCTTCTCTCAGGCCTCAATTTCAGTTTCCTGAGACTTGAGCAAGCAGTTTCTGGGAGTGCCATGAACAAAAGACATAGTCCTTGCAGTAACTCCCTTTCTGCATATACTCTGACCACTCAAGATTTAGCCAGTTGTTTACTGTCTGGGGCCCCTCATTAACTTAGAACTACTTGCATGAGTCGATGTGAAAGCCTGGGCCACTGAGCCAGCCCCCAAAGTCAGTACATGCTAGGTCAGCCAGCCTCCATGGCAGCTCAAGAACAAAGCCTGGGACTCGTCCAGGCCTTCCCCAAAATGGGTAACTGTAACCCCTAACTAACCCTAGCCAATTAAAAGTTACTAACATGATTACCACTCAAATAAACCAATCCTGAGTCTGTTCCTATGTAGTCCCCCGGAGTCCCCCTTGCTTTAAAAACCCCATTGCTACTTGAGGTCTCTACTGCTATACTGCTGTGTCAGATGGATGGAGAGATCCAAGTTAACCTGAAACAATACAAAGACTCTTTGCTTTTGCATTGGACTTGGTCTTTTGGTGGTCTTTGGGGGACTCTGGCTACAATGCACACACATGTACATTCACTCTCACTTTAACCCACACATAAATAAATTAATATCTAAAAATAGAAATAGGTGACATTACTTTTAAAAATAAACTTCCTTTAATTCAGAGTGCATTGTGAGTCTGGTCATCTCAACATGGAATAGATAGAAAATTCACTAGGAAGAATCCATACTTTTTCATTGTAAGCACTGGGAGATCATTGTGCATTTTACATTTATAACATATCTCAACCCTGACTGGCTACTTCACTGTACTCAGCAGATACACGGGGCTAGGCTCTATTGAATTCTGTGACCCACAGCACATCTCTCATATGTCTTTGCTTATTTATTTACCCAAAAATGATCACATATTGTAACTTCCCATTTCCTTCTTAGATAACATACTTTATTTAGATGGCGGTGTAGTATGAGGTAAAATACATATATGTGGTCTATTAAACCAATTCCCTATGCATAGATATTTGTTTTTTTTTCCATTTCAAATATGGTTGAAAGATACATGCTATGTACCAAGTCTATGTGCATTTAAATGTTATTAAGGTTTGGAATTCTAGAAGTGAACTTGGTTTGTCAGAGAGTGTGATACTTTTTAAAACACTATAACATGAAACAATAACATATTTTAAACAAATATAGCAGTAAGTGTATCCCTAGATGCATATATTTTTACAAGGCAATCATGTTAGAAAACAAACAAAACAAAATTTCTGAGACAGTGCCTCTTGTTTCCTATGTTGTCCCGAAGTCTTTTGTAGTCACTGTTGACCCTGAACTTCTGATCCTTTTGCTTCTACTTCCCAAGTGTGGGGGATTACAGGTGTGTATCACCATGCTGGGTGTTGAACCCAGGGCTGGGTCCATGTTGGACACTCTACTGTGTTACACTCTAGTCCCTAGAAATCTAAATTTTTATCTCAGCATGGTCCTTTCAATTTGGTTTTGCTTTTCAAGTGGGTGTGAGGGTGCACACCTGCAGTCAAACAGTCAGGAGGCTGGTGCATGAGGAGCAGAGCTGCAGACCAAACAAATAAACAAACAAACAAACAAACAAAGTGTAGTGCCCACACATGAGCCCCACAACAAGACCACCGAGGAGCCAACTTCCGATGCAAAAACAGTAAGTTTCTTTTATTCCAGCCTAGGCAGGGTCTCCCCGACACCACTTTACAGCAGGTGAAAGAGGGAAGGTCCTGAGCACTCACTTTAAGGGGTTTATAAAGAAAAGGTTTACATGCAGAGGGTTACATATCTCGGGATTGGACGAGGGGGTTAGGGGTGAGGTAGTTCTTTGAAGTTACTGACTGAACTATAAGCATGAGGTTACTAATGGCTAACAGGATTCAGGGTTTCTACAGAGACATAGATTTTTTACTTCCTATGTCCTGCTTTTGCTGAACCCAGGATATATACATCCAGATTATTGTTCCAGTCCTATTCTCCATGAGTTCAACTTCTGGCCAGTTGAGTCCATTACTCCCCATATCTTGTTTTGCCAAGTCCAGGATATATAGATTTATTGTTCCAGCCTTATCTTCCCATGAGTTCAACTTCTGGTAAGTTCTAAAACTGCTGGTCAGCGAATACCTTTGGTGGGGAGGGATAAGGAGCGTCCCTCAAGATGGCTACTGATTTTTCCCTTTCTCAAGCCAACAACAACAACAAACACACAAAGCAGAACCACATTAAGTAAATCATCCAGGCCAAGCAATTCTTTTGGAATTTTCTGTTGGAATCCCAGTGATTTTTATGCTCATTCATCTCACCCGTTTCTTCTCTCCCCGTTCTAGGAATTAGTGTTCTAACTGGGGGCCTCTACTCCACTCTTGGTCTTCTAATAGGCCTTACTAGTCACATGGTAGACTAAGTATTTCAGCTTTCTCTTTAAGATTATCAGTCAGGCAGGGTGGTGGTGGTGCACGCCTTTAATCCCAGCACTCGGGAGGTAGAGGCAGGAGGATCTCTGTGAGTTCCAAGACAGCCAGAGTAGTTACACAGAGAAACCCTGTTTCAAAAACAAAAAACAAATAAACAAACAAAACAATTATCAATCAGATTCACCTGCTCTGTTATTGAGGACCTTTCAGCCATTTCCTGGAGGGACTGCCTTTCTCCTGTATTTGCCTACCTCTTCCTATTGTCTCTGTTTCAGTCACACTGGCTTTCTGTCTGCTTCTAGGACAGCCCAAGTTCTCCTGGTCCCTACACCTATTCCATGCCTGTTCTATTTTTTAGGATCCTTCTCTCTAATAGTTTGAAGACCTGCCTCATATCTTTCACTTTCAATTTTAAATTCATTGTCTACAGCAACAATCTTTTCATTCCTAGTCCAGCTTATTCTGCACCTTCCCTGCTCTGTTCAGTGAGCCCAACTAGGAGTTATTTTCTTGTCACTTCTACAAAGCCACAGCCTTGCTTTTTTTTTTCCTCTTTACTTCCTCCTCCTTTGCCAGGGTCACCTGTCCCTTTAGGGTGAAATTAGCATACCTGTTATCTTGATTGACCAGCAAGTTCTCAATTTTCAAGCCATACTCATCATCAGGAAGCCTCAAGATAGTATGGTCTGAATTCACAGGGAACTTCTGAACCTCGAAGTTGGTGTTGACCAGGCTGCCCTGGTCATAGGTTGGTAATATTTTTTTTCCTCATCAGTAAAGCTTCATGATACAGTGTCAATTGTCACAAGAGCTTCCCCTTCCCACACTACCCCTTTATTTTCAGGTGTTGGCGGTCTTTCATACTCTGGAAGTTCTTTTTTTCCAATGCCATTACTGTAGTCACAGGTGCCAGCCTTCTGCTCAAATGATGTGGCCTCTCTGGATGTCTCTGCTGCACCGCCACCCTGCCTCCCCTCCCCCAGTGGTGGCAACAGGAGATCCTAGGCACAAAGCAGAAACTGTTATGCCCAAAACACCCCCAGAGAAACCACCAAAGACCAAGGATGTCCAGAATGCAAAAGCAAGGTTTATTTCTGTTTCAAGTCGCGACAGGGAACTTGTCTCAAGCACTCACTCGTCACAGCGTAGGGAGGCAGGGAGGAGTTGCTCTTTCTTTGTGAGGCTGGCTTTTTAAAGGCAAAAACCACTAGCCCCTGCAGGTTGTGGGGGAGTTAGTATGGGTACAATTCTAATTGGATAAATCTTCCCGGGCCT